>JAJMBT010000051.1:0-69294 GCA_030565385.1 Kodamaea neixiangensis
CCAAGAGAAAGACCGTCACATCTTTGGACGTTGTGTATGCCTTGAAGAGACAAGGCAGAACCTTGTATGGTTTTGGAGGTTGATTCTTTGTATACTAATAATAATATTTGTGTTGAGAATTGTAGGGAGAGAAGATGGAGAGAAGATGGAGAGAAGATGGAGAGAAAGAATGGAGTTGGAGGAGTTTTATGGAGAGGATGAGCTGAACTAACTTCGATTTCACGTATCAATGACTTAGTGTTGAGAGAAGAGAGAGTTTCGAATACAGAGGGTAAACGAGCGGAGTTCCTCCACTCTACCGCAAAACAATCAAGAGCGAATCAAAAAGACCCCAAATCTTCATCCACCATCCCACCCTAATAGGAATGAGCACTGAAGAGTGGGCCCGAAACATGACCGAAAAAAAAGTTTATTCTTCTTTCAAACATCGCTTCCATCAAAGTGTGAAGGGTGCAGATCCTCGGAGAAGAATCTGATATTGAAAGAAATCAACTGAAAGCAGATCATGTACTGGATAACTTGTTGATATCATAAACTTCATAAACTTGTTGTCTGGGTATCAATTATTCTATATTCTATATTCTACATTAATTCGTCATATTCTTCAGCCGTCAAGACCTCTCCGCTGGTGCCAATCAAGTTGTGCTTTTCAACATCGAAATCTCTAATCAATATATGGATATGGCTGATGTTCTTGACACTCTGCAATAAACCCCAGTTCTTGAACCACGTTATCTGGTCTGCTTGCAAGTTGTACTTGCGTACAAACGTCTTTTCAATGTACTTGTTTATGACTTTTTTGGTGCTGGCAGCGATGTCGCCCACCTCCGACAAGGGATCGCTCGGCACTAGTATACTGCTCCACACGCACAAGTGCACTACGTTGTCCGGGAAGTAGTATGGGAATTGGTTGTATATGATGTTGACAGTCTTTGGGTCGACAAAGATTCTGCTTGGGTATTGGTTGTCTCTTCTCAACTTTTGCATGGACCATCCCAACTCCACGTCCAACAAGTGGTGCATTATGTCCACGTTCTTCACTGCCAACTGGTGCTTGAAGTTTATGTATCTTGTTGTTTCGAACTGGGACCGGGCAAAGAGCTCCAATCTGTTTCTCGAGATGATGTACTTGGTTTCTTCCCAAGAGAACGGACTCAGTTTGACCTTGCTCGGGTTGGGCATCATGGGCGACGAGACAAATGTTATGTTGAGCGATTTGTAAGCGTCTTCTAGACTCAGATGCGAGATGGGTGTGGTTGGTGGTGTTAAGTATGACATTTTTTTTAGATATCACGAAAGTTGGAAGATATGAGATTGCGACGCAATCTCGAGGACTTTCTCAGCCTTATATATGTAGAAGACTTCGCAGCATCACTTCTTTGCTGATACGGAGACGATGGAAGAGCAATTCATGTTACCGTGGATTGATGTTACATTTTCATTCGCGATGCTGTTGCATTTCGATTTCACATTTCCTTTTTGGTCGATAGGAGTAATGGGATGAGCGTGGGCAGGAAGAATAGGGAGGGTGGTGGTGAGAAAGATGCCAGGATCGAGCGGAACGTGGGTAGAACGAGGGATGAGAGGGACGAGGGTATTGGAGAGAATAGTGTAGGTTGGATACTGAGATGTTGCTACCGTTGGTCTGGTTGCAGCTGTAGTAGAAGGGCTGTATGCAGTACAACTTGATAAAGAGATATGGAGACGAAGGCGGACAGAGCGGTTGCAAAGCAATCGACAGAATAGACGTGTGGAAGCGAAGACGCCCTTGTATCTGGGGTGGGGTATGTGGATGGGATTATGTGTATATTTTTTGGGTTTTCGATGGTAGGAGTTATGCACTTGTTGTTTGCTTCAGAGTAACTTTGAGCATAGGCCTGAATAGTTTTCATGTGTAGTATGATAGAACTCAAATGTTAGTACTCGAATGTAGTATGATAGTACTCAATTGTTCAATACTCAAAACGTGGCAACCAATAATCGTCACCTTATGGATAAAGGTGACGATAAGGTGACTCGACTATCAAATGTTGAAAAACGTGATTTTTTATCGGGTAGATGTTAACCATAAAAAACCAATACAATGAAGTTGATAGTGCTTCGTCACGGAGAGTCGCAATGGAACAAGGAGAGCAAGTTCTGTGGGTGGGTTGATATTCCGCTCTCAGACCAAGGGGAACGCGAGGCTCAGTATGCTGGAGAGTTGCTCCATAAGCATAATCTCCAACCTGACATATTATACACGTCCAAACTCACTAGGTCGATCCAGACAGGAATTATAATGCTTGAGGACTTGAAAAGATTATGGGTGGACCACGAGAAGAAGTGGCAGTTGAATGAACGTCATTATGGAGCGTTCCAGGGAGAAAGTAAGAATAAAGTGTTCAAATCGTTGGGACAAGATCTGGACATATACAATTATATTAGGCGGAATTACCATGGTATTCCTCCACTCATTGAAGGGTCTGACCCGTGTATCGACGAGAGGTATGACGGCTTGCCCAAGAACGTGATTCCCAGGGGTGAATCGTTGGAAATGGTTATGAAACGTGTGCTTCCTGTGCTCGACGAGATCATCCAGAAGCAGATGATTGAGCAGAACAAAACGGTGCTTGTGGTTACACATGGATCGGTTGTTCGAAGTATGGTGAAGCAACTTACCAACGTCAGCGACGACGACATATCCGAGATCAATATTCCTACTGGAATCCCAATAGTGTTTGAACTCGATAAGAATGGAGAGTTGGAGAAACCACATTATTATTTGGATGACGAATTGGCGAAGAAAGGGATAGAGAAGGTTAAGAAGGAAGGGTTGAAGACTCCTCAAAGTGGATTGAGAGAGCACTGATCCATATGCCTGTAGAATAGAGGATTATAGATATTCTAGAAGGATATGACTGGTAGTTATCGAAGATTGGTTGTAATTGAGTAGTGTATTAAGACATTGATATAGTAGACTAAGAAGTCACCGTTATTGTTTGAACTGTTTTAGTTGTTGGTTTGTTGGAGTATAATAATAGATCACTATTGATTTGGGTGCAAAATAACCAGGTTACTTTTATGCATACATACAGATACTGAAAAATTTGTATCAGAACATGAGAATCACACATAATTGGGATAGGTTTTCATATACGTTGAATATTTATAGGCATTATTCTTTTCTTTCTACACCTTCACTACATCGAGCTTCCTTTACATCCTCATACTCTTGTTTCTCCTCTTCTTCTCCTCTCTTCCTCTTCTGTTCTTCTTCTTCTCTTCCTATCTCTAATTATACTCTATTCTGGTGGCAAATCTCAGGCTAAACATAACCCTTTGCACAGATTCACCACAACACAAACCAGTGCAAACCGTGCAAACCGTGCAATACGATAGACCAACAAACCTACAGATGTCCAAATAAGCACAGAACCAGGAACACGACCCACAACCACGAAAGTCATGAAAATACTGTAAAAGCTACTAACTTAATTAATAAATTGATTATATCCTTTTCTTATATTTCACTCTCATCTTCTTTTCAATCAGTAATAGATTTAACATATATCTTATCATTTCTTAAAACAATGTAATTAAACACATACTTAGCAACTTGATGTTCGCTAAGTTGGTTGTTTGTTTTTCTTAAATGTTAAGATATCTCCACCTCATCTTTTATCTTAATATACTCAAATTTCTTATTTTGTGTTTTTAGTGTTTTATCTTTCGTGTATATTCTTAACATTTACATAGTAATGTATAAGTCATATAATTGGGATTGCCAGTTTTCTTATAGCGACTTCCTCTAACAAATTTAGAGCAATAAGTTTTCTTTTTTTAGAATCATTTAATTTTTCTTTTCTTTCATCTTTATTTGAACCATTAGGAATAGTACATTGATAACTAGTAGCAGATATCGATCTTTCAAGTCCTCAATAACTTATCATGTGTCTCTTTTACGTGAGTTCTCCTATCTACATCTCCTATACTACCCAGCCCACTCTGTCTTTTACCATCCCCGCATGTGACCGTCACAGGGCAATGATGATGAAACTCGTATTGGATCTACGTATCGCACAATGTTCATAATTGCATCAACGACTTTTTATGCATACGTCCTTGAGACACCACAAACCACAATAAAGTTTGCCATAGCAAACCTGTCCATGCCCTGATTCTAGAAACCATCTGCACAACAATGCACACTCACACTATACATTCACACTCCACCCTAACCAACAACCACCCAACAACCACCCCATTCAACAACCACTCCAACCACGGCACCGAAGTCGCACACCAACAGAAAAACTAGAAGATTCTAATGACAGGCTCAGCCTCACAAGAATCCGGTGGCAACGTCTAGAATACGCCCAAAATGCCCTGCCTGCACGTTTAACACACAATACAGGGCCAGATCTCCGGATGTTAACCCCAACCCGATCCCTGGAGGCGCTCACTCGCGGGTTTTATACGGGGCTACTCACTGTTTAGGGTTTGAAGAAGACTCATCGACTCCAGATGCGGCAGTTTGTTTTTAGTGTGTGGAGGCAGGAAAGTGAGAGGCATTTTGCGGTACGGATGTCTTGTGCCCCTTTAAGATGATTAATAAGGACGAGATTCGCCACTAAAAAAAAGGGAAACTACTTTCCATCATGAGTAACAGCAGTAATAATAATATGAATGAGATGTCCAGTTCGTTGGCTGTTTTCCCAGCTGGCGGGCGTTCTGTGGGTGAGATGGATGACGAGTTGTACCAGGATCCCAACAGTCCTATTGATACCCTTGCCGCCACCGCCACCGCGACGGCCGCCATGGCTGCTGGACTTCAGCACTACCACCCCAACGGTGGCGTTGCTAGCACGTCGCCCAAGATGGGTTACAGAAACGGTCAGTTCTTTGTCCATCCCAACGGCAGCAACGGTTCGTCGATGTCGAATTTCGTTAGCATGCCCGACGCCTTCTTGGAGCAACAGCTTGCTGACGAGACTGCATACTCCGCCTTTTTTGACGAGGCCATGGATGTGGACGTCGACCAGCAAGAGAACAGAATGAACATTTTCAACGAATACGGTAACCCCGAGGTGCAGCAGGAATCCCTCTTTCAACCACAACAGTACATCACACAAGAGCAACACTTGGCGCAGCAGCAGCAGATTGCGCAGCTCCAGCAAGTGCAGCAGTCGCTATTCGGCATAATCCCAGCATTACCCACACAGTTTGGCGGCAGGAGGCAGAGGATAACGGTGTTGGATAACGAGGAGGCTTCGGACAAGAAGAAGGACGACGAGTACATGTTGTTCAACACAGACATACAGCCCTCGCTGTTGATAAATAACGGCATACCCAACGAGCTCTGGAACTCGACGGACGAATACTTTTTCGTGCCTCCCGCCCAGGCGGAGGAGGAGAAGACAGACGTCATGTTTGACAACAGCGGCATGATCCCAGGCTTCAAGAATGACTACGCCTTGCCCGACGCCTTTGTTGAGGAGGAGTTATCTGAAGACGAAGATGACGAAGACAACTACTTCCAGGTGGACGACGATTTTGACGAATTGATTATGAACAGCATGACTAGACAAGACAACAACTACGTGAATATGGAGGGGTACATGAACCCACAGGAGAGTATACCCGAGGACCAGGAGCCGGTCGTGCAGTTGAGAAACCAAATGCAAGAGTTCCAGATTAACGATACCCCTGCCTCGATCTCGAGCGTGGAGATGATTCTGCAGGATACTGGCGCGAACTACAGCAGTACCAACGGATCGTTGACCCTGTTTGAGGAAGAGGTGGAGAATGAAGCGGTGCAAGAACAACCCAAAAAGGTTTCTGCCGTCGAGATGGCCGCCACCAACCCTAACCACCAGTGTGACTTGGTCAACCCTGCCACCGGGTTGCCTTGCAACAAGCAGTTTTCGAGACCCTACGACTTGATTAGACACCAAGAGACGATACACGCATCGAAGAAGAAGATATTCAGATGCGTCATCTGCGAGGGCAGACAGGAGGGCGGTCCTGGTAATGGAAAGCAAAAGACGTTCTCGAGAGGCGACGCCTTGTCGAGGCATATTAAGGTGAAGCACGGGTTGGCTGGTAAGGAGGCGTTGGACTTGATTAATAAAGCGAAAGAGAATGTCGAGTATGTGCTGGTGTATTGAAGGGCTTGATGTCCTGTTACAGGTTTTAATTTTTCATTTTGATTTTTTTGATTTTTTTTTGATTTTTTTTTTAGCTTTTTGTATTGGATAATGAACATTACAGGATAATATGGGGTAGTGATTGTGGATTGTGGGGATGGTAGACTGTGGAGATAGTAGATAGTAGGATTAAGACGGTGGAGATTGCGGACTTAAGAGTAGAAGAACTTTTTGAAGTGAGATCCACTTGAACATCTTGGAATTGGTTTGACTTGAAAGAAGGAGCCATTCAAAGGTGTTCATTACAGGTTTATGGTCTATGATACAGCAATCGTATTGCCTATTATCTAATTAGTACACCACAAAGTAAGTGAGAGAGGCGTTGGTTCCACACCGAGGCTTAGCCAAGGCGGATTAAACGATGTTTTTCATTTCGATATCAGAGGAACCCTCCAACTCTATGCCTGGGGCTGAGTAGCTGCGGTAGTAAACGTATTGCCATGCGATGATGATGTCCAAGCCCATTTGGAACAATCCGGCGAGGAGGAAGATGACTGAGATGTCGTCAGTTCCGTAGATCAAGTAGCTCAACTTTGTCAAGTCACCTCCAAGCCACAGCAAAAGCAATATGATCTTGAAGTTCTCTATTGATTTTAGCCTTTGGAGCAACAATATTTGAGGCAACGGCAACAATGATTCGATGAAAAGCCCCAAGATTCCGATGAAATTCCCGTACTGGACGTTTCCGCTGAAAATCCAGGTGAGAATTCCAAAGGTGGTCATGAACAGAGCGACGAATTTCCAGTAGCTGGACTCCTCTTTCCACTGCCAGAACTTGAATGGGCGTTTGTAGTACACGTCGAAGAACTTAACCAGTTGTGTGAAGATGGTGACGGCATACGACTGGACTCCGGAGGCCACATCACCAAACGTAAACTGCTTGACCTGGCTGAACTCGTTCAGGTCGGACGAGGTGCTGCTTGCTCTCATTCTCGAGCTGAGCTGGTGGTTGAACTGGGGGATGGGGTTCAAAAGCTCGGGGTCGTAGTTAGCTGGGCGGTAGTTGAGCGAGACGCTCAAGAGAATGCATTGGATGATGATCATGATTAGAGCCTGGCGCAAGAGCGTAATTTCAAATGGAACAATCATGTAGTAGTATATCCTCAAGGTGGCGGCCATCAACATGGTGGCACAGATGTCGATCGAGAACCCCACCGAGGTCTGCCGTTTGTAGATGCTCAAGCACGTCGACCCGTATGAAAAGAGCGGTGTTAACGTCATGAAAATGTTGACACATCGCTGTAGATCCGGGAGAAAACTAAAGTACGGGAGGTAATCCTCAGGTATTAATGCCATCGCTGGTTATTTTATATATCGTTAGTGTGTATCGCAAGACAGGCCTCCCGTTTTACCATAAGAATGAAAGTTTGGTCGTTTTTAAGTTTGATTGTAACGGAGATGCAGACGTTAAGCTAAGCCGATGTCTTGTCATGTGACCACCTGTCACGAGAAAAGAGGCTCGGGTAAGAAGGAAGTAGCTGAGTAGAGTGTGGGGCTGAGAATGTTGAAGTTATCGAGAGTGTTGAACAGTTTGCGTAGGTGGGAAGTTGTTAGTGGAACGCTCGGTCCAGGACGATGATTGGTTATGATCGTTTACTGAAAAATTACGACTAACAGTAGTCACTGGTAGAAGCCTCCGAGATGCTGCTGAGGTTGGAACCACGCGGTAGGTGATGTGAATAGCAGGAACCGGAGATGGGATAGGTTGTTAGGAAGTTGTAGAAAGAGCGTGCGGAGTTCACTGCCGTGGAGTCATGGTGACTTTGTATTACATTCATAAAGTGGGGTGAAAATAAGTCAAAAGTGACTCCCGAAGACTCAGGTATTGCGTAATTACTGCTAATAACGAGTCTGATTGGAAAAGATAGCGACAGCCACCAAGCTAGCTGTCTTTGCTCTTGATTATTTGATTTGTGATTATCATATTCCATTTACTATCATGAAAGAGGTTTGACTTTCTAGTTGGCCTCAGAACACCAACCGGTCTACGTTGATTCTTTCAAATAGGAGAACACAAATTCAGTAAATAGGAACACCTGAGGTGATCCACTGTGCAAAATACAGGAGTAAAGCTGTTTGTACAGGTGCACATCCTACTTCCCCATACTGAGCTAATCCCAAATGCGGAGTTTGGTACACCCAATAAACCAACCTTAATCTCGAAAATCAATATGAAGTATTGACATGGCTATAGTACAGCAGATGCTCGGAAGCTGCAGCTTCGGTGACTGGCTCTGGTCTGCCTCGCCTTGTAACAATCACCTGCCATAGTGAAATATTCACCATCGCCAATAGTGGAGACTGCCTGCACACAGTGATTAACCGGGGTAAAGGAAGCAAGAACAATCAGGCTCTCCAATCATTCTGGCTGGATAACCTGGATGGGCGAAGCGATAGCCGGATCCGACGGTCGCTATTGACTCATTTCTAATCACCGCAACTTAAGCCCATGTTTCTTTGAATGTAATCATATGAGTCAAGTGCGTTAAAGGTGTTGAGACAAGCAGGTTGTAGATGTCGATAGAAAGCATCTAGCAGCAGCCTGCATGAACAAATAAAGACCAAACACCAACCGAGACCACTCCGGCTCCTACTCCGGCTACCAGAAGGGCATCACACTCTTATTGTCGTTCGACACTTCCATGGGTTAACTGAATCATCTACTTCTGTCCGAGGATCCAAAGCACGTGAAAAACCCGCACCGCAGTATAAATCCCATTCAGGGTGAATGGAAGCAATGAGAAATCTGGGGTACCTGAAAAGTGTATAAAAGTCGACCAATTCGCCCATAATATTTGTCTCGGTATCAAGCACATTTTACACGAAAATGCCATACACAGCTATCGACATCAACGAGGAAGAAAAGTTCTTCCAAGAACAAGTCAAGGAGATCGAACAGTGGTGGTCTCACCCACGTTGGAGCAAGACCAAGAGAATCTACACTCCAGAAGACATTGCTAAAAAGAGAGGTACGTTGAAGATTGACTACCCATCCAACAACCAATCCAAGAAGTTGTTTGGCTTGTTGACTGAGCACGACCAGAACAAGACCACATCCTTCACCTTTGGTGCTTTGGACCCTATCCATGTTGCTCAGATGGCCAAGTACTTGGACTCTATCTATGTTTCCGGTTGGCAATGTTCGTCGACTGCGTCGACCTCGAACGAGCCTTCGCCAGATTTGGCTGACTACCCTATGGACACCGTTCCAAACAAGGTTGAGCACTTGTGGTTTGCCCAGTTGTTCCACGACAGAAAGCAAAGAGAAGAGAGATTGGGCTTGACCAAGGAAGAAAGAGCCAAGACCCCTTACATCGACTTCTTGAGACCTATTGTTGCCGACGCTGACACTGGTCACGGTGGTATCACTGCAATCATTAAGTTGACCAAGATGTTTGTTGAGAGAGGTGCTGCTGGTATCCACATTGAGGACCAGGCTCCAGGTACCAAGAAGTGTGGACACATGGCCGGTAAGGTCTTGGTTCCAGTTCAGGAACACATCAACAGATTGGTTGCCATCAGAGCTTCCGCTGATATCTTGGGCTCCGACCTTTTGGCCGTTGCCAGAACCGACTCTGAGGCCGCTACCTTGATCACCTCGACCATCGACCACAGAGACCACTACTTCATCGTTGGTTCCACCAACCCAGACTCGCCAGACCTTTCTGCTTTGTTGTCCGAGGCCGAATCCAAGGGTATCTATGGTGCTGGTTTGACTGAGATTGAAGAAAAGTGGACCAAGACTGCTGGCTTGAAGTTGTTCCACGAAGCCGTGATTGACGAAATCAAGGCCGGTAACTTCTCCAACAAGGACGCTTTGATCAAGCAGTTCACCGACAAGGTCAACCCATTGTCGCATGCATCCAACAAGGAAGCCAGACAATTGGCCAGAAACATCTTGGGCAAGGACATCTACTTCAACTGGGACGTCTCCAGAGCTAGAGAAGGCTACTACAAGTACAGAGGTGGTACCCAGTGTGCCGTCATGAGAGGTAGAGCATTTGCCCCATACGCCGACTTGATCTGGATGGAGTCCGCGTTGCCAGACTACAACCAAGCCAAGGAGTTTGCCGAGGGTGTCAAGGCTCAATACCCTAACCAATGGTTGGCCTACAACTTGTCTCCTTCCTTCAACTGGAACAAGGCCATGCCTGCTGACGAACAAGAAACCTACATCAAGAGATTGGGTAAGTTGGGTTACGTCTGGCAATTCATCACATTGGCTGGTTTGCACACCACTGCATTGGCTGTCGACGACTTCTCCCGCCAATACGCCGAAAGGGGTATGAGAGCTTACGGAGAGAGTGTCCAAAGCCTCGAAATCGAAAAGGGTGTTGAGGTTGTCAAGCATCAAAAATGGTCTGGTGCCGAATACATTGATGGCTTGTTGAAGATGGTTACCGGTGGTGTCTCCTCCACCGCTGCTATGGGTGCTGGTGTCACCGAAGACCAATTCAAGGACCACTAGACGGATTGAGTATGTAATGTGTGGACCACAAAAACCGCTATTTATTTATTGTAATTGTGATATTGATATCTTAACGAATGAAACGACTCTGCAAGAGTGAGGATAGAAGTATATACCAATGAAATTTGAAAAAAGATCTTGTAGTTTGACTGCCTATATTTTTATCAAAACTGATTATGCCATTTTACGGCTGTGAATATTAATTTGCAGCCAAAGTTGAGGGACAAAAACAGGCATTAGCGTACAGAGATGTCATAGTATCTCCGAGAAAAATGGAATGGAAAACGTCCTCAATTGCGATCTCGAAATCATCTTCCAAAGATTAACAAGTGCTCTCATTGCAGCAATCAATCGATCATTCGCTCCTGACTACATAGAAATTTAAACTTCTGGAGATAAGGCTCATACTCTTATTTCGCAGTAGTGGTGAAACGATACGTTGGCTACGAGAGGAATCGCAAAGCAAGTTCCCAACCATGTGAACCGTCAACTTTCTCGTAAAGTGCACGGAGACTGAAATTTGAAGGCCACTTTTATCGTGCTGTGGCTATTATTGCTCACCCTGTGCCACTCATAACTTGGGACGCTGCATAAAACTTCGTATCTTATTCCCCACAGCCAGTACTAGATGGCAAGTTGTATAAATACTGCGGTTTTTGACACCAAACACAGTTCCAACTGAAGAGATTACAATGAAATTGAGTTCTTTATTGATTGCGGCAGGCATTTCGCTTGCGGAAGCTGCACCTAAGGGTGCTGTCCATTTAGCGTTTGACATATACCGTGAAGAGGAAGTTTCAAAGAGTGGCCTCCTGAAACGAAACGACATGATAAACTTACCAGCTCACTACACCGCCAAACTCGCGTACATGATGAAGATTAGAATCGGCGATGACGATGTGAGTGTGGTTGTCGATACTGGGTCTTCTGACCTTTGGGTTCCTGCTACCGACGTGATATGCAGTGCAAACTTGAATTACATGGACGAGCCTCAATACACTCAACCACTAGTCTATCGTGACCTCCTGCAGTACTCGCCCAGCATTCTGGACTTCCACTTCCCTACTTCCAGCTCGTCCTTTGAAACGGCTGATACATGTACTTTGTATGGGTCCTTAAATACTTACAACCCAGGGGTGTTCAGAGCAAACAGCTCTCGTCCTGCTTTTGCAGCCAAGTACTTGTTTAATCATGGTCAAGCAAGCGGAGAGTATGGACAGGCAGACATTTCGTTAGGGGACATAACCATTAACAATGCCAACATTGCAGTAGCAAACTTGACCAGTTGTAAGGCAGGTGTATTAGGTATCGGTTTACTCCAAATGGAAGCCTCTAACTATCCAATGTATAGCAAGAGGTTCACATACCCTAATCTCCCAATTTTGATGAAGGAGCAAGGCTTAATCAACAAGATAGCGTATTCGTTGTATTTGGGCCATGGTGACACTGGCAGCTTTCTTTTTGGTGGGGTGGACCATGCGAAATACACCGATTCTTTGGTCACAGTCCCTGCCATCGCAGATACAGTGTATGGAGAAGACAATGTTATTAGGCTTGCGGCTTCTGTTGCGATGGTGTCTCTTGTTGGTGGTAAGAAGGGGAAATCAGTCGTAGTACTGCCTATCCCGCTCGCAGCCAAGTTCATGTCGGGAAATTCTATCTCATACTTTCCTGATTATATTGTGGAGAATATTGTTTATGCCATGCATGGGGTCCGCGTGCCCGAAGGCTGGAGGATGCAATGTCCTCTGCCAGGCCTCGCCTTGAAATTGGACATTGGCGGTCAAGGGTTTTTGGTCCCTATGATTAATTTGATGATGGCAGGCGGTGGGCGAAACAAGTGCGTGCTCATTGTCAAGTCTTATGTAGGTGACGACCTACATCTTGGAGACGATATATTGAGAAGTCTTTATGTTGTTTATGACTTGGAAGATGAACAGCTCTCCATTGGTCAAGCTAGGGACACCAATGAAACGAACATTGAGGTGATTTCTTCTACTATAGCTGGAGTATCAAGATTCAGCAATGCAACTTCAACAGGTTCGTGGATGTCATATACCCCTACTGCACGTCTTGGGTATGCCACTATCGCAACAAGTTTGATGAACAACACCGAGAAAGGCGGACCTATTGATGGTGTAAAACAACGAATCTGGTCACACCTTCCCTAGTAGAGAGTTGTCCTGGCTCCTTTTACTTGCTCCTGTCTTAGGTCTCATTTTGACATAAGATATGCTAAGTGTAAGGAAAGTGTAAGGGCCACATTGATTAGAGAGGAGTGTTCAAAAAGGATGGAAGTATCGGAGAGTAGTATTTGGAAACGGTTGACTCTAAAGGGTAGTGGATCGTGATTGACTACAATTGGTGAAAGTTTCTGGACAAAATGGATGAAGAATAAGAGGTAGTGCCTGTCTCCAACGCTTGTGCTTGCTTCTTTGAAGGTCAATGCTATCAAAGATATTAATTTGTTTGAAGTGGAGGAAATATTCCTGATTTCCCTGAACTGTGTGAGTCTCTTTAAAGATAGTTTAAAATATCTGCTACGTGTTTAATCTTACCAAGTGTTTAACTTCTAAAAGCATCAAAACAGGTAGCACCATGATTTCAATCCATGTTGTTCGTTCTACTAAAAGGCAAAACCATATTTAAGAATTTCGCTTGCATACTAGGCATACTATTTTTGAAAATTTGCAGCCATTTTCAGACTTATTGACTTATAACGTGAAATTGTACCTCAAATGATTAAAAGTACTTCACATATTGACTACATTTGATCTCATTACAGTATCAGTACGTTCAATAGCACACTTGTCAAGGACCCATTTTTAAAAGCCACTCAAAATGATTTGCACGATCATAAGAAGATTATTTCAACTCTTGCGTATGATATCACCTGGGTTGTCAAGCAAGAAGTTCGCCTTTTGACCTGAACAATAAGTTAATCTTTAGCTGTGAATTTGCATGGAAACCATTTTGGAAATATCATGGCCACAGAATGAAACATCAATTATTCCTTCTATGACTTGCACCAATATACCTTTATTTTCTTGAAACGCGATAACTAGTTATCCCAGTCTCGTTCGATATTCATCATCTATGACCAACACGTTTGCTTCGGCCATCACACCTTGCTCGATGCTTGAGTCACCTTGGTTGTTGTCTACCAATAGTAAAATAGTAGTATAACAAACTTATCTTGGAACATCTGAAGAAGTACCAAAGTAGTAAGAATATAGGAATGGCTACCCACTCAACACCTCTCAAGAAAAAGGAAAGTAGTCTGTAATCAACGGCAATTGAAAT
Source organism: Kodamaea neixiangensis (assembly GCA_030565385.1). Classification (NCBI taxonomy): domain Eukaryota; kingdom Fungi; phylum Ascomycota; class Pichiomycetes; order Serinales; family Debaryomycetaceae; genus Kodamaea; species Kodamaea neixiangensis. The sequence continues at coordinate 13,960 of JAJMBT010000051.1, forward strand.
TAAACAACTTACCACACTCAGCCAATTTCAACAAATTAATGGGGAACAAGGATCTGGCTTGGTTATGTTGTGGAGAGCTGAGGGAAGTGAGTGAATTCTACCAAATTGATCGGAGGAATATCTGAGATGCACTGAGCAGAGCAACTATAGCAGAAACCAGATCTATGAAATACCTGCACACCTCCATTCAAGTACCCCAGTTTCAACGAAAACACGCGTCCTCCAAGGGTAGACACTTGTTCCAACAATTCAGAGTTATACATTCTAGGCCTTGGCATCCTAAACAGACTTTATAATTACGACTATTTCAAATGGAAAAGGAAGACGAAGTTGGAGAGAAACATAACCTGGATGAAACCAATAAGACGAAGAAGATCTTACATATGACGAGCATCAATGATTTTGACTGAAAACCACTCGTTACATTCTCGCCTCATCTCTGGTATATTCACGAAAAAAGCACATAACAAAATTAAGTTAACCATACCAAAGATGGGGTTCATCAAAGCGGGAAATAGAATCAGAGGCAAAGAGCCTGTTCTCGCTGGGATCGCCTTGGAGTTGTGCAGGAGGAAGAGGGCTCGGTTGTTGGAACAAGGACTAGGAGAAGAGAGGAGCCGTAAAGTTGCGCGTGTGTCGCTCCCCCAAACTCTCACTTTACAAGACCTCCCGCTAGAGATATTGGTCAAGATATTCATCAATGTTGGTCCCAACAACTCGCTTTCTATGGTCAATCGAAACCTCAATCGCCTCCTCAGCTACGACCATAAGCGCGGATTCAACCAATCTTTAGTCTTGCTGATGATCCGGCATTACTATGTCAGTGATTTGAATATCAGACTCGATTTCGATATCATTTCACAGAAGATACAGCACTACAGCTCGAGGCTTCTGTCGATACAAGGTTCTCAACAAGTTTTAGAATCACAAGATCAAACGACGCTGGAGAAGAGAATGTTCAGCAAGGTCACTCAGGACTTACGTATTGCTTTTAACGCGATGGAAAGCTTCCAGAAGGAATCACTGTACTTGGTGATAGTTGACACGGTTCTTAGGAACATCTTTTGCGATGGTAAATTAATCGACATGTTGAAACACAGTACTTTGTTTGGTGGAGAGCCTACATCAATCAACATAATGACTGTGGATGAAGTTCAATTTCAGGTTGTTGCAAGACTCAACTTCTTCAAGTTCAAGTTTAAGGAGATTTCATTGCAGTTGGACAACTTGGAAAGCAGCTTGTTGAACGAGACTGACTACAATAGTGAGCCTGATAGTGAAGAGGAAGTTCACCGGTACCAAGAACAGGAAAACGTTGACAATCCACGTCTTTCCAAGTATGACGACGAGAGCAAGGTGACGGAATACATGGTCACAGAGGAAGACTCAAGAACCTTTGACTTTGGAAGGATGCAAATGGAAAAAGATTTACCATCTTTCTTCTACCATGGAATCAACTCCACAAGGAAATTGGACCTCGTTGCAAAATTAAGGCAATTCAACTATAAAGTGTTTGATATCAACCGGATTTTGAAGTCGACATTCACTTTGTTTGAGCCAAATAACTTCCACTTAGTTCAGTTCAGCGAGTATTCATTGGAACAGGCAGTTGAAGAGCTTTTGGGATCGTCGGTGCGAAACGTGCTTACAGAAAGCCCTATCACAGAGCTTTTCAGAATCTACCATTATTATGAAACACAGAATGTCGAGCGGTATGGGTTGAACATAAGATCGTTGACGCTTATCCAAGACGTGTCGAAAACGATACTCAGGCTACTCGAAAGTTTCTACTGCCAATTTGAAAGGTCCAATAATCAAATCCAGGACCAAGATTTGTGGCATTGCATAGTTGACATAAAGAATTACACGTTGGCTCAGTTGCTCATGAAGTATAATAAGTGCCCCAGCTATGAAGTTCTTCTGTTCATGTCCATGCAGAGTTGAGAAAGAGATAAAGTAATGTATATGCGAACATGGGAATGTGTTTATTTATAGAACGACATAATACAAATGCTACTTTTGGTGAAGCTTGTAGATTACCTTTAATGCAGCTGTTGATGATGATGTTGTTGGTAGTGGTGTGGTTGCTGCTGCGGTTGTTGCGGTTGTTGCGGTTGTTGTTGCTGTTGGTATGGATCAGATAAATGGTGCATCTGTGCACCAGGGTTTGTTATTTCATGGAACCACGGGTGTTGTAAGGCCTGTCTAGCAGTGATTCTTGCCTCTGGTCTCATTTGCAACAAGCTTTGTAATAAGTTCAATCCCATTGAGTCTAAAGTGGGTACGATCAATCTCAAGTCTTGAGGAATGTATATTTGCCAGTCTTTTTTGTAGTTTTCGTACTGTGAGATGTTTGGCCAGGTTCTTTCATTAGGAGTTCCCATTAATCTGAAGATTTTGATCAACTGGTCATCGTTTGCGGAACCTGGGAACAATGGCTTACCAGTGCACATTTCGGCAAAAATACAGCCTGCAGACCAGATATCAATCGACGTAGTGTAGGCTCTGGAACCCAACAACACATCTGGAGCTCTGTACCATAACGTTACGACCTCGTTGGAAAAGGTGTTGAACGGAATACCAAATGCTCTCGCCAAACCAAAATCTCCTAATTTCAACTCACCCTTGTTATTTATCAACAAGTTCTGAGGCTTCAAGTCACGGTGAAGCACTCTGTTGTCATGACAGAACATTATTCCTTTCAACAACTGGAACATAAACGATTTGACAACTTTCAAGTCCAAGGCTCCTTGGTTTCCGTGTACCTCCATGTACTTCTTCAAGTCCTTGTCCATGAATTCAAACACCAAAGTCAACTTGTTTTCTGTGTGGATTACATCGTATAAGGTCACGATGTTCTCGTGGTCCAACTCTTTCATCAACGATATCTCTCTGATTGCCGTGGAAGGTGTACCTTCTTCGGAATCAAGATTGATTTCCTTTAACGCAACATATGTACCCGTACTACGGTTCTTGCCTTTGTAGACGGTAGCATAGGTACCTTCGCCTAGCTTTTCGAGTTGTTGAAATCTAAAATTGTTAGTAATTGTGAACATGCTCACGGTGTGGGGCCAGATGTCAAAAGTGTTGGCACGAGTGGTCTTCTGATGAGCCATTAATACTTGAAAAGATGTGAAAGAACGCGTTCCTATGAAGAACCAATTAGTAGATCTCGATTCCAAACGCTCTAACCGTGCCCCGACAACGAGAATATCATACGTACTGTGAATTCGCACCAGTCATAGTCACTATCCCTTATGCTGTTGTTGGTTGATTTAAAAATTTCCTACGATTTTGGTGCAGGACAATTCAACGTGGAGGGCTGGGTCGAAGGATGGAGGAGTTGATAATGTTGGGGTGTGAGGATGTGCTTTATTGGAGAGAAGGAATCTTCTATTAGGCTATTTAGTGGGCTATTGTTGCTGAATAATAGTCTGCATCTTCAAGTACCTTAGCTTTTACTTGCAATAAATTGAATTGGTACCCTCCGAACAGTAGTAGCCAGAGTAAGATAGAGAGACTGTGGTTATCGTGTATGTTCATTCATGGTGTCTGGTGTCTGGTGTCTGGTGTCTTCCTGTTTCTATTAATTAGATAATTTGATGGGCTTCTTCTATTGTTTTCGATTCTGTTAAATTCACTGATATGTTAACTGGCTCCAAATACAGTGAAACAGTTGTGGAAGTGGTCTAGGATGCGGACAACAAGTACGATTTGTTAAGATTTATATTTTTTGGTAGTAGTCCTTAGTAAAAGAGACCATTGGAGAGAGATACCAGCTTGTTGATTATCAATTATTTCAACATTCTTGCCAAAAACTTCCAAATAACTGATAATCATCTTGCAAGCCCATCCAATAGCTGAAATATAGCACTACAGTGACGTCTCAATCAAAACTGCATGAATCCTTCAGTTAAAGAATTATTTTAGCTTCATGTTAGAGATCCTTAATCCGAATTGCTGCAAAAATTGACTCTTAATGTGCATTTTTTTAGTTATTGAGTGGGCAATTGTACTTGCCCTTACAGTCAAAATTCTTGTAAGTCGTTGACCTTTTATTGTCCAATCAACTGACTGACTATTCAAACTCAGTCTGGTTAGCGAAACTACAAGCTCCTTAACTAACTAGTATTATAATGACAGTGAATAGAATATATTTGAAGGCAAGTTTTCTGAATGCCTATTCTACTTGAAATCTTCGTCCAGAGTTCGTCCTATTTAAAACTCAATGGTTTCTAGGAGCCTTTTTCATAAGAGCCATGGAGTTCTCAACCCATCCTTCTGCCCCTCCTTCTAAAGCTAGGATGTCAATTACTCTTGTTTGTGTACTCTCCTCAGACTCATTTTCATACTCGGCAGATTTGGTGGTACCAATGACAGCTGCGTTTCTTGTACTTGGGATACGCAACATTTCTCTCTTTGGTTGCCATCCTATCAGATTAGCCAAGTCTTCTACCTTGTCCACCAACGCACAGTAGGCCGAGCCACTCTTGTTTTCCTCTGTTTTGGCGTCCTTAGCTACCTTCCTTGGTGCGTACCTTCTTCTGGCACCAGAAAGTGCGTGCGAGCAACATGGAATCACCATGAACGGATATCCCAACAATGGGATCCAGCATGTCAACTCGTCCGAGTGGTTCCCAATGATGAAGGTGTTCTCAGGAAAATCATCCATAGTACACACCTGCTCAGATGTCAACAAACTCTTCGACGACACCACCTCGTTGAGGTCAGTCTTTAGCTGAAAGAGTCTACCATTGTCTTCGGCATTTGGAATGATCTTTGAAACGGCAGGATGTGGTTTCAATAATATACTAGGTATCACGATCTGCTCTAGCAAGTTCGCTTGGGTGTCAGCAGGATACGTCGCCCATGATTTTCTGCGTCTTGCGTCGATTCCCTTCCCAATATATCCTTCCATGTTTAGTATGTACACAAGCAACCCATTCCCACAACCCAAGTCTCTAAACTCAAACTTATCTTTCTGCTTGAACTCATCCTTCAGATTCCAGAACTCTATCAAAAAGGCCGCTATAGCCAAATCCTCAAACACATGCTTTTTTGGGTCAGTGCTTTCACACCATTCACTCACTAACTTTGAAGAATACTTCTTCTTCAAACTGATGTACCTGTTCTGAAATGACATTTTTGGGACTATCAAATCGTGGTTGACTCTTTTCTCGTATCCTACTTCTACTCCGTGCGAGTGTTTACTAGAAGTTTGGAGCAAACGAAGGGCAATGCGAATAGACCTGTCTGAAGAATCAAGTGACTTGATGGACTCAAGATCGTTGTTGAACGGCACATAGTGAATTGAAAGACTCTTCTCATGGTATAATATACCTATAGCATAGACTGGAGGAAGGTAGAACGGAGTCTCTTCTGCTGAATTTATGTGAGGAATGTAGACAATCAAGACATCGGAAGACTCATCATCTGTCATCACCAAACACGTTTGGTTGATGATATGATCTTTGTAAGGATTTCTAGGTATTATTCGTCTTAATATCTCGTACTTTGCTTTGAGTTGTAGACTCGAATTGGTCAATGAGACTTGCTTGATGTCTGTACTATCCAAATGCCGTATTAAAATCTCGTTATTCTCGTCTTCACTCGAAGGAAACTCAGGGACTTCGTTGATGAGCTTGCTCACAAAGCTGGTAACACCTTTCTCTGGATCGTATAGGTTTTCTTTCAAGATGTCTGCTCTCATGATCACTGTGGAGTTGATGTTGGGATTCTTGATTAAGTTGAGCATGGCATTTTCAAAGTGATGGGCACTAAACTGGACATCAAGCTGGTAGATAGGTACCCACAGACTTCCCAAAACTGACTGTGTATCCACCTGGAGCTTCAACTCCAAGCTTTCTTTTGCTCTCTTGGGTCTCATTGCGAAGAGAAGCGATGATTTGAGCCAAAAAATTTGAAAATTCACCAGCATATGAGAGTGGAATTACCAAGACATGACAACCAGTGTGAAGATAAGTATGTAAGAATTAGGCAATTTCATAATGAAGACTTGCGTGTGTTTAATATGGAATTAGACTGCTCTCGTATGACTTTCGATTTCTAAGTTAACTCTCATTGGTATTAACTCTATGATTACTCTACAAACGCTTTCCTATAATATTCTTTAAAACCTATACCTCCCAAACCTAAAAATCAATAAAATATGCATCACTAACATCCGTGTACTTGTGGCTCTTGTAACAGTAATGGCACTTGAAAGTATCGGACCCTTTGTTCGACAATTGCCATACGCTGTCTCTCAATGTAACATGTTGACACAAGTTGAGCACCACCAAAGGACTCTGATTAACCCATGCATCATTCGACTTCTTACGCTTGTGTCTCGGCTGTGGTATTCTAAAGTCTGCAATATCGGTTATTGGGATCAATTGTTCTTTCGAAATAGGACAGATGAAAATCGAATGAAAGTTGAAAAGGAACCGGTTGGAATCTGGAAGTTGGAATGGAAGATCAAACTGGTATGGAGCGGTCAACATTCCATCACTCAGGAACTTAACTGGCCCATCTTCATTGGAGAATGAAAGCCTCTGCATTCTCGATTGAATCTTTCTATATTTGTAAAAGCTGGGTAAGTAGATGAACCCAGCAAGCAAGCTTTGGAAGAGAGAAGAGTCATTGGAGAGTCTCATATCCTTGCAGTATTCAGAAATGAACTCCGTCGCCAAATTCGCAAATAAGGACTGGTTGCTATTGATATCTCTAAAATTCTCCAAAAGCTCCATCACGTACTTAGACTCATTGTTGTCTTTCTTAGTTTTCTGGAATTGAAAGTCTGCCTTAAGCTTCGTGAAGAACTCGTTGACCATGTTGTTCATGTGCTTCTTCGTGAAAGGGTCACTGTTCAGGTCTGCTTCCGGGCTGTCCATTTGCACAACTAACAATGTCATCAACGGTGCTATCACCTCTAGGTAGTCCTGGAAGAACTTTGTGAAGTTGTCTTTGGAGTAAAGGTATGCCTTGAGTGAGTTTTCCAACGAAAAAGACCCATTGCCATTCAAAAGTAAAACAAACTGTAGCAAGTGGAACTTGAATTCGATCTCGTTATACTTTGGTTCCGAATCTTTTAGATTATCTTTAACGCTGTCGTTGAACTTGTCACGGAACCAGTCTAGTGCTAAGCTTAAGTCATGATTGTTGGTAACTCCATGCACAATAGTTTTCAATTGGTCAAACTTTGTGAGGTAGGTATCGTCTATGGAGTAGTCCGAAGATAATTCTTTGGCAATGTCATTCACAATATCACAGTGGCCTATTTTGAGGAGGTGCAAGATAATGGATTTGATAAGTAGGTCACGGTTGGTGAACTTAGACCGAAGTAATTCGTTGGTATTCACATCCGTAGATGGCATTTTGTCTACACTTACAGGGAGACTGTGTAAGTTCAACGGGAATGTGTAAGCTTCGTCAAGGTTGATATTGAAGCTGGAATGGTTAAGGAGGTTCTTTTGGAACCTGTTGATTCCAGAGTTGTAGCCCTTTAAGTCGCTGATGGAGCTCTTGTACCATTTGGTTGTTAATTTATCAAGACTTTTGAACTCCTTGGGCTCAGATTGCTTGCCTTCGCTATTCTCTTTCTCCAACTCAACTTGAAGCGATGCTTCAATGGACTTTAATTCCAGTAGGAAATCAGTTGATCCTTGAAGAAGTGCTTGTAGGCTGTCATTTCCTGTGCTTGTGAAGTCCAGCACCTCAGACGTTAGGGTGTCAAGAAGAGACATGGTGATCTCTAAATTATAAATCAATCTCCCTACTCCAGATTTTTTTATGTCATGTGCTAAGTATTTATTGTACAGATAAGGTCTACAGTGCTGTAAAGAGTTTAGTTGTCGAGGAAGTGTGACTGTTCAGTGCTCAGACGTGAGGTGTGTCTATCAGTGATACTATTCCCATTAAAATGTGCAGGGTTTCATCTCTTAGAGTTGATTTGATCAACGGATCCTTTGTTGAATGGACAAGAGGGCAACCAATTTCGTTGTCAAGTTGATGTGAAATGCGACGTTGACGTCTTCTTTAACAGTTGTATGTTGATGTAGCAGCGAGAGCATCCAGTTCTTCATTCTCTTCGTTTAGAGAATTAATCACGTCTATATGTCCAAGAAATCAGCCTTCACCAACAACTCTAATGCCAAATGCGTAGGTATGTTAAACTCAGGTATATTTCCTGACTCAGCTTGATCCTTGTATTTGTAGTTATAATACAAATACTCGACAATCGATTCTAATATATCACCATCCATGTCCAAGGTGATCTTCCCAGTCTTTCCTTCTTCAAAACCATCTGTGCTTCTCAAAACTGACGATATCAGCGCAACCTCTTTCAAAATCACAAACTTATGATTGTCTGACGACACAAGCGTAACGTACTGACTACTCATAGTGCTAGGTGCTTTGCAAATCAGTGTTGTAAAATGTCAAACGCGATTGTTTCGGTATATCTAGCCACACGTGATACACAATATAACAAGAAATCACTGGCAAAAGAGATTCAGAATATAACCATGATATCCAATCCCAATTTAGGATGGCAGCGACTCCAGGATGTCTACTACACGAATCGGCCAATGTACGAGAAGTTAAATTGGTCAGTAACCAACTTGTTTACTGACTTCAAAGTCAGGATCTCTACCGATGGAACATTGATAGCGATAGCCTCCAAGTCGTCAAAATACCCCAGTTTAATTGATGTGTATTCCTTGAGTGGCAACCACTTGTGGTCCATGAACTATAACAGTCGTCCCGAAGATCATATTGTGGACTTTGTCTTCAGAGACGAGGACTTGTGTGTTATTCTCAGTAACTCCAGGTTTAGGTACTACTCTGACTTCAAAGGCAACTTCAATGAATACAACTTTCAGAAGGATAGAGTTACTTTGGAAAATACAAAAGATGAGGAATTGAGTGAGAATACAAATGAGTATGTGATTACGAACTTGGAAAGCAATGCAGTTGAAGAAATTGTCAAGGTCGAGCAGACGTCAGTTTTTGGCAAGTTTTTGGTGTTGAGGATGATTGGCAAGTTTGCCATTGTGGATTTGGATACATTCACAAACTATGAGCTTGCAACTCCCAAGGTATCTGGAATACACCACTTCACATTGTTCTCAGATAAAGAGAACGAAATTGTGATCCTCGCAGGCCATGAGTCGACAATTGTATCTTTCAAAGTAGATACAAACTTCACTTCATTTGAATTGGTCGATCATATGTTGACGGATGGACCATTTGACACAATCTCCATTTCCCCAAATGGCCAACTTGTGTCCTTGTTCAATAAGTCCACATCTACCATTTACATTATAAACAAAACATTTGATCGTATACTCTTGGAATACAGCACCACATCAGTGCTCAACAACCCATACCAAATAGAATGGTGTGCCAACGACGCAATAGTGTTGTCCTTAAAAGATGAAATAAAGTTGATCGGCCCATCTCAACAAAGCATATCCTTCTTTTACGACTTGGAGGACGAAGAAGAATTGGACTTTGCTTCCAACTTGAAAATAGAAGGAGGAATAAGCTTCACAATTCCTATTCTAAAAACTCAACTGGACGGGATATTAGTATTGAGTTCAACCGGAACAAGTTTTATCAGCAAGGTTCCAGAAGAAGCTCGACAATTGTTTGAAATTGGGTCGTCGCACCCAAGTAGCATCTTGTTGGACTGCATCGACAAACTAGCAGTTAACTCATCAAAAGCAGATACAAATATTTCGTTGTTAACCTCAGACAAAACCTTAGAGTACGCCATCGAATCATGTCTAAGTGTTGCCTTGTATGAATTTAATCACTATTGGCAGAAGAAAGCTTTGAAAGCAGTTTCGTTTGGAAAAGCTTACTCTGATAGCTACGACGCATTCAAGTATATCAGCACTGTCAATACTGCCAAGGTGTTAAATCAATTGAGGTCCCAAGAAGTCGGACTCTTTTTGACTTATTGCCAGTTGGAAAGCCTAGATTGGGAAAAGTTTATCAATATGTTATTAAGAAGAGATTTGCATTTACTTGCCATTAAAATAATCGACATGTTATTCATTGGCGAGTACAAAAACTTAGTCTACACCCACTGGTGTTGCTATAAGATCCAAAAGGAATCAAACTTATCTGACATTGAACTTTTCAAGATTGTTTCTAACAAGCTCTTGCAATTGAAGAAAACTACTTCAAACCAAAGATCCGATTCTCAGCCAGTTCAAACCTCGTCCATGGACAGCATTTTCGAAACAGCATATGAAGAAGGTAGAATCAACCTTTGCAAATTATTAATAAACTTGGAGCCATCAATTGGAAAGAAGATCAACCAGTTCATAAAGTTCAACGAATATGAGTTGGCGTTGTTTAAAACCTTCCAATTTGGAGATGATGATTTGTCAAAGTTAATATTGCTACACTTGCAAGACACTTTACCAATTTCCAAATTCTTTAAGCTTTTGAACCAAAACGAATCCAAGGTCACAGATACGTCTGTGACTGAGTTGAGTAAACTCGGTTTGGATTACTGGTCTTCCAGCCTGGAAATCTTACCCATAGATGGAGATTTGATCAGTCAGTTCTGGGTCCATTCAATAGGAAAGTACAACTCCAAAATGTTGGAAACCTTCTACAAGCAAGAAGATAAGATTCATGAGTTGAATATTTCAAGACTAGCATCCTATTTGGACAAAACCAAAAACACCAAAAGCGACACTTACTATTCTGACTACAAGTCTAGACTATTGAAGTCTATCAACAGCGCAACCAATTCAAGGTTCAGGAAACTCTTCCAAAAGGAACTCGATGTATTAGAAGTACAAAAAACATTGGGTGATACGTTTATGGATGACTTTTATAAGGACAAGTCGTTGAATGATATAATGATCAAATTGATTAAACTCAACCAGTTCAAGTCATGCTCCAATATCGTCAAAGACTTCAAGCTCTCTGAAGAAAACTACTGGAACTTGGTAGTGTCGACATTTGTTGGTTCCAAGGACTTTGACAGCTTGTACCGGTTTATTGTTGGATTCAGACCCAGCAGTCGTACCCAGCAAGGAAACAGTGAACAAATCCATTCTCCTATAGGATTCAAGACAATTGTTGAACAGTGTATTAAGCTGAACGCACCCAAAGAGCACATTTCCTTGTACATTAAGAATTGCGTGGAATTGAAATACACTGAACGTATCGAGTACTTTAGAAAGGTCAAGGATATTGCACTGGCGGCATTGGAGGCATTTAATTTCAAGGATGTGAACGCTTTGAAACGGTTGTTGAGCGAAGCTAGTGACGAGGTGAGCAGAAACAAGATTAATGCATATATCGCAAAATTGAATTAGGATGTTTTAATAAACTTTGAGTCCTCAACCACTCCACAACTAGCTCCTTCTTCTCCCGTTAAATAGCCTGGGATTTTAGAAGGGTTAATTACCATCTTTTCTTCATCTGTCGTTAATACAGAGAGTTCATGCAAACCAGCAAACACATCCGAGCCTGTTAGTTTTATTTTTATTGCTGTTGTCTCTTCACCCACCTTTTCCTTAATCAAAAACTCAGAGTATTGGATTGGGGTTATCGATGAGTATTCGTTAGTGAAATCTTCATCGTCATCTTCGTCTGTGTTAGACTTGGATTTTCTTTTACTTTTGACATCCTCGAATAGAACATCTGACTTAAGCTGGCCATCCACAGAACCCTTGAACCTTAGGTTCGCGATGGCTTTAAGTTTATCCGAATCAGAAGCCTCGTCTTGAGTTTCGCCTTTTCTAGAAGTTTGGTGGTTCTCAACTGTGCTCAAAGGCAAGCTTTCTATCGTTGCGTCTGCATACGGCGTCCATATGCCCAAGCTATTTCCAAACCTAGAGTTTCCATTTAATATATGCATTGATTGTAGCAGTCGGATTGGAGTTTCATGTAGAGTGATGAGTTTTAGCAAGTTGTTGGGGTTTTGAGGCAAGGAACGTTCCACCACCTGTAGAATTATATTGGATACAATGTCATCACCTGTGGAATGTATAATGTGTGGTGAGTTCAAAGGAAAGGCTAGAAAGTAAGGCTTTCTAGATGCAATGTGAGGTCTTGAGGATTCTCTGGAAGCGGCAACGGACTGTAAGTCAAAGACCTGAATTCTGGTGAGTACCAATGGCAACTTTGGGTGCTTACAGACATAAGCATACGTCAAGTATAATTTGCTAAGCTCAGTTATCAAGTTGTCCAAGAACTTATGTGGAGATGTCAGAATTGCAACTTCTTTGTCATGCGAGTCTAAAACTGTTGACTTTATCCACAGGTAGCTATTAGGTCTATCAATGATCAACTGACAATCAACTTGTGAAAGTTGCAATAGATTCAAACCTTTCATCCAGTATCTGTATACAATCAAGTCTATCAACTTTCTTTTTGAGAGCCCTGACCCAAAGGATTTGACTGTGTCGATGACCTTCTCATTGAGCTGGGCTTGAGTGGAAACCGATTCTTTGACACTTTTATCGAAGTACGGTTGAGTATTGGATGACTTTGGCCATACCGATGTTAGCTCTATTATGGACTTTTTTGGGAGCCGCGATAGTATATTGACAGTAACCTTGTTGGATAACACTGGTATGTATGTATTTGGTAGCACGTTGATCCTGCGGTTGCTTTGTTTGGTCATCGGGGTCTTCAAATCATAATACCTTTTGTTTACATTTCAACGCGATTCATGTTAGTGCAAAACTCATGATACGAAGTGAAGTGGAAAGGTATAGCAATAAAGAGCAAGTGCTATCTCAGGATAGAATCAGTAAACGAGATAAAAGGTAGAAAGGAAGATATTGCTATAGCTGAGTTTCAATCAGATTTCGTAAGAACCATCTGCACCCACAACAATATCTTTGGCGAATGTTCTTCAAACAAGCTTATTCTATTCATATGCTCTAAGAGCCCACAGAAGCCTTTAATTATGTGGCTCATCTGAACCTGAAAGTCTGTTCTTTGGTGTGTTCAGTGTAGATCATTGGTGACTGGCTGCAAAATTTAATCTGGTTGAAATTTCTTGCTCATAATGGATGAACTGTTTAATGTTTTGTCTTCTTGGAAGAATTAAGACGATTAATACAAGTTTGAGCGTATTACTCTCTTGGTTGAAATAGAAATCAGTTGGGCCGAGTTATACCTTCAAGCTGATGTGTCTACCTACTTTCCTTTCTTCTTTAGTATCTTCTTCCTGCCTACTTTATCTCACGACACTTTATACGTTCCATACATACTCATTCTCTTTTTAGAACTTACATCATTAACACTACATAAACCAATTCACTGTAAACTCTCCTCCTGGTTGCAATCAGCACCACTGAATCGTTATCCCCATACAATTTACGATGCACTAATAAAGCCTGAAAAAAACGATGCGATGCCTGGACATTTTTTTTGCATCTCATCACCAAAGTTGACTTTGAAAGGACCGCTTTAGCATGTCAGAGGAAACAGCAAAGAGTGCCGACGCCGGTAGCGATGAGAATTTGGATAGAAGAACCTTGTTTGTTCGTTCGGTTCCTTTTGAAGCTACCTCAGAACAGCTTTCTGAGTACTTTTCACAGTTTGTTCCAGTCAAGCATGCGGTTATCGTTAATGATGAGAACCAGAAGTCTAGAGGGTTTGGATTTGTTTCATTCACCATGGACGAAGATACATTGACGGCATTAGTCGAGTCTAAGAAGAACAAGTTCCAAAACAAGTACTTGAGAGTTGACATTGCGAAGAGAAGAGAACGTAAAGACAGAAACGCTAAGGATGGAAGCACTAAAGAAGCCAAACCAAAGAGAGAAATTATCCCTGTTGAGAAAAGAAGAGCCAGATTGATTATTCGTAATATCCCATGGACATTGAAAGACCCAGAGAAGTTGAAGAAGTTGTTTTCCAAGTATGGAGCAGTATTCGATGCTTATATCCCCAAGAAAACGGGAGGACAGATGCGTGGGTTTGCATTTGTCACGATGATGAAGCAGGCTGCTGCTGAAAAAGCAGTGAAGGAGTCCAAGGGTCTCAAGATCGACGGCAGAGAAGTTGCTGTTGACTTGGCATTGGAGAAATCTAAGTGGATGCTTGTGAAGGATGATGAGAAGGAGGAAGAAAAGGAAGAAAAAGAAGAGGAAGACGAGGAAGACGAAGACGAAGACAACTCTGATTCCAATGCGGATGAAGATTCAGACAATGATTCGGAAGATGAAGAAGAAAACGACGAAGAATTCAACAAGTTGAATGAAATCAACCCTGATGACGAAATCGAAGAAGAGGAAGAAGAAAAGCCAAAGGCCAACAAGCAAGAAGCATACTCTGTGTTTGTCCGTAATATACCTTACGACGCCGACGAGGACTCGTTGAAAGAACACTTTACCAAATTCGGAGCTGTCAAGTACGCATTACCAGTGAGAGACAGAGAAACCGGGTTGGCCAAGGGAACTGCGTTTGTCGCCTTTTACAACGAAGAATCATTCAATGACTGTTTGGACAACGCTCCAACGACTGCATCCACATCTGTTTTGATTGCAGATGACGTCTCGCCTGCTTATGTTTACCAGGGTAGAATTTTATCTGTTACTGCAACTGTCGACAGACAATCTGCTGGTAAATTGGAGGAAAGAAACTCCGAGAAGAGAAAGGAAGCCATAGGAAAGGGAGCAGCAGACAAAGACAGACGTAATTTGTTCTTGTTGAACGAAGGTAGAGTCACTGCCAACTCCAAGTTGGCTCAATTCTTGACGAAGACGGACATAGAGTTGAGAGAAAAGTCATACAAATTAAGAGTTCAACAAGTGAACAAGAACCCAACCTTGCACTTGTCGTTAACAAGATTGGCGATCAGAAACTTACCAAGAGCCATGAACCCGAAGGCATTAAAGGCACTTGGACGTAAAGCTGTTGTTCAATTTGCAACAGAGGTGAGGGAAGAGAAGAGACAACCATTATCAAAGGAAGAAGTCAACCGTTCGATCAAGTTAAAGCATGAATTGAACGAGTTGGAGGCTAAGGAGGGTGCTGAAGAAAGCGAAGCCAAGAAGAAGAAGGCGAAGAAACAGGGTGTAGTGAAACAAGCGAAGGTTGTCCAAGAGGTGAAAGGATCTGGAGAGACCGGACGTAGTAGAGGATATGGTTTCATTGAATTCAGAGACCACAAGACTGCGTTAATGGGATTGAGATGGATGAACGCTCACGAGGTTTCGTTAGAAGAGATCACGGAAGGTTTGACCGAGGACGAGAAGAAGAGTGCTGAATTGGAGGGATTGTCGAAGAGAAGGTTAATTGTTGAATTTGCTGTTGAGAATGCCCAAGTTGTGAAGAGAAGAAGAGAAAGGGTGTTCAATTCTCGTCTTAGAGATGACAAGACTGAAAAAGACGGAAAGAGAGATGGTAAGAGATTCGATAAAAAGAGACAACGCGAAGACGAACAACAAGATGCTCAAACATTCAAGAAAAAGAAGGGACCTCTGAGAAAGGGAAACATGAATAAAGGACCAAAGGAAGCCAAAACTGAGGACAAGTCTGCGTTCTCAAGCGAAGTCAGGCAAATCATTGGGATGAAGAGAAAGAGAAGAAAGGGTAAAAACTAAGTTTATACGATAGTGGAAATAAATACATGTACTAATCTAAAAATGAAAGGGATTATACGCATTACACAGGCTGCTCAAGCAAATTAAAAAGTAGAGACCAATATTAGATAAAAATGCATAGTGAGCAGGCAACAAAAATTCGTCATAATTCATTATTACTGTCAATGATGGAGCAAAAGAGTGACTTTGGAGGTTGCGTAGGATTGCGGAACAACTTACAAAAAGTAGTCACTTCTTTGTTGTTTGTTGTTGTTGTTTTTGACCACCAAGTCGCCGTCTTGGACTGCGCTGAAAATCTTGAAGTTTGGAGTCAAGTCTTCGTCCACCTGCATGACACTGGCGACGTTCCCGCATCTGTAGCAGTAGTTTGGAGCCGACCAGACTGTGACCACGTCTTTTTCTTTGAAGTGGTATCTGAAACCTTCCATTACCAACTGGTGAGCTCTTGCGATCAAGCTCAAGTTGTTGATGTGGTTGAATTCTCTACTGACTCTGGAGCCAAATAACCATCCTGCTCCACGAGGCGACACTGCCCATGTGTCGACGTTGTCCGGGTCGGACCAGACCAAGTCACAGAAGCCACCTTCGTGGGGCACTTCTTGAGCTCTGCTCAAGACGCGGATCTGGTCCAACATTCTGATTTCCGGCGACAAGCCTCCGTGCACGCACAAGATCTTGCCGTCTATTATAGCAGCCAAGGTCAAAAAGTCAAACACCTGGCAGCAGTACTTCCATACTGTGGTGGAGCCGTACTTGGTCAAGCATTCTTCGTAGAATCCGTACACCTGTGTGATTTGTCTCGACTCGTGGTTACCTCTGACCAAGGTAATTCTGTGTGGGAACTTGACTTTTAACACCATCAACAAAGTGAATGTTTCTAGCGAGAAGTAACCTCTGTCGACGTAGTCGCCCAAGAAGATGTAGTTTGTGTTGTTGTCCTCGGAAGGCAAGCCTCCAGAGGTGCGGAACAACTCAAGTAAGTCGTGGAACTGTCCGTGGATGTCGCCACACACAGTCACAGGCGACTGCACAGGCTGAATGTTGGACTCTTCCATGAGGAGCTCCTTGACAAGCTCACACAACTGCTTCATGTCGGATTCGGATAAGGCAATACACTTTGTGATCTGCTCCAACCATTGTTCGGGTCCTCGTTCAGACATTCTGGGGTTGTTGTGATGATAATATGGGTCGACGGACGAAGCAAACGTATGTTTGGTAATGATCAATCACCTAAAAGATACGTAAAGGGGATGAAAGGAAGGGCAAGAAAAGGGTGTGGATGTGGGTTTCTTGCGCATATATACTCTAACCTGTGTAAACCGGGATAGACTATGGTTGTATTGTGGTAGGATGGGGTTGGTTAGAATATATGTAGTTGATTATATTGATTTGAGTAGAGATGTTTGATCCTTCCAGAAGGAAGAAAAAAATGGCTGTTGTCACATGATTGGAGGTCAGTGGTGGAGATACTGAGAGTCTCCAGAGGGGCTCTCAGAGAAGACGGAGTAGGGCTGTAGAGGGCTGTAGAGAATGAGAAGAGAGTGAATGGGTTTATGTAGGAGATGAGTGTGTTGGGATTAGTATGTAAGGGGATCTTTGGAGACAGTGCTGAGTACTTGTAAATGTCTTGTGGAAAACGAACAAAGGTTTTTTTAAGAAATTTTTCAAGGTTGACAGTACGATGATGATCAGAGCCAGTACTAGGACGGGAGTCAGAACGGCAGTTCGCAGTATGAGCAGAGTGGGAGTTGTGAGCAGAGGATATCTGAGTGCACCCGAAGGAAGATCAGAACTCCCTTCGACACCCGAAATGAAGGCAGAGAAGTCGTGGGGAAACGGACTGGATAGGGTCAACGAAGACGGGAAGAGCTCACTTACGTATGACGTTGTTGGTATTACCAGAAAGTTAGCCGAATCGACACAAGCACCATTGCAGATAGCACCTGCGTTCATCAAGAACTTCCAACTGCGTGAAAGCTATGACCCATTTGACTTTTCCAACAACAGATTGGTAATGGACAAGAGAGCCAAGGTTATTGTTAACAGCGATCCATTTGAGAGAACGGGGATTGATCCTAGAAACTTGTATTGCATGCCAGATATTTTGTCTAGGTTTTTGACAAGCAGTGGACAGATATTGCCCAGATCTATTACAGGATGTAATGCCAGGAACCAGAAGAAGTTGTCTGATGCGATCAAGACGGCTAGAGCGTGTGGATTGTTATCGAGTACACACAAGCATGAGAAGTTCCTTGGTGCAAGGAATTTGTAGATATAGTTTAGGAGATGGTTGAGACAAGAAGGAGAGGAAAGTCAGACGAATAATTCCAGATGATTGGGATGGTTATGATGGAGAATTGGGGGATTCGGAGGTGATAATTGGAATACTGAACATGGATTCAGCTCAATTTAGAGAAGATTAAGAGAATGAAGGTGACAGCAAAGGTGACCACTTAAAGTGAATGAAGAATGAAGAAGGTGACCACCAAAGAATGAAGAAGTCTAGGATAGAGAATTGACTCTACTGAAAATAAAGAACAAGAAGAGAACAACCTCAACAATAAACACTGTACATAGAAATACATTTAGATCCTTCTCTCCATAGCCATAGTACACAGAAACAATAGGCCGATTTTATGCTGGCAGTTGCTCACTCCTTCCTGAAACTTTACTGGCTGAGAGCCGAAAAAAAAGGTGTGCACACTCCAGTATTTAAGTGGGAGAAATCCAGGAAAAATAACCAACAACGAACCAACATGTACGCCCAACTTGCCACCAGAACCTTGCAGAGAACCGCCGTCAGAGGATTGAGCCAAAGCAGAGTCGTTATGACTGAGATCAACAAGAATGACTCTTTTTCCGAGAAGGAGAGAGCTCAGGAAAATGTGTACATCAAGCAGAAAGAGACCCAGCAATTGAAGGCTTTGAGAGAGAAGGTTGAGAAGCAACAAAAGACCATTGATGAGTTGAAGTCTAAGATCAAGCTGAACTAGGCGAATGACCAGGAAGTGCGCATGAGGCACATGAGGCACAGGCATACGTGCACAAATCCCCCCGAGAAACCGATGGGTATTGTTGGGGGATGTAAGCTATTTCGCCCCACAGATATTTAGGTAGTATATGCCGAATTAAGAAGTTCCAAAAAATGGAAAAATAGTTGTAGTCACATTCCGATAATATATAAGTAGCAACTTTTGTTTGAGATTGAGCTGGCATGAGTGTGACACGAGCGACGACAGGGGACGCAGTGCCGGCGGTCCAGGACTTCAGTTTGGGCAGGGTTTATAGTGCTCCTCGGGTGTTCAGTAACTCGATACGTGCTCCTAGGATTAGTTTGCCTACGGAGCGTGGGATTTGGAGGACGGGCAGCTTTCGTCAGAACTCGCCTACGGCGAGTAGTTCTGTTAGCAGTCTGACGAGTTTCCGAACGTCTCGAAGCAGAGTGCCATCGGCCACAGGTGCTGTGGAGAGCTCTTCCAGCCCAAGCAGAAACAGCCCAAACCCAACCGAAACATCGACCTCAAATTCCCGTGGAAACCCCCAATATTCTCCACCCCAACCAACGCAGACCACCCCCGCAGATCTTCCCACGTACCAGAGCATCGAGAGCGACACCACGGTCGTACCCCCGTACAAAGAAAAGCTCCACCGGCTCGTCGATCTTGTATCGTTCGATCCCAGATACAACGTCCCAGTGCTCCGAATAAATACAAACTTGGTGAGCTCAGAGAAGCAACTACAAAAATGCATTCGAAAAATGAGCAAGTGCAACCTTCCCAAAGAAGTTGACTTGACGAAAGTGACGCAGATCGACGACTCGATATTTCTCCAGCTGATCCCCAGTCTCATAAACCCCCAGGAAGCCGCAAGACAAGCGGCTATCCAGGAGGAGTATGAGTTGCAAAGTGCGCTTCGCTTATCGCTTTTGGAAACCTACAATAACCATGTTTCCTCGATTCTAGATATCCTGTCGCACTCCAACTACTCGGGCTTCCGCTACAACCCCTCCAGCACCCCGCCGACTGCTGACGTCCCAGAAACCTCTCTCTATCCTCCTCCTTCCTTCGTTGTCTAGACTGTTTAGTAATGCCATTTGCACCCACTCACGTGACCCACGTAAAGACTCATCTGCATTTTTTTTTTTGGGTGCCAGTTCAGAACCCATATGTCATTACAAGGGTTCACTAAGATAAGTGAGGAGATAAGCCGACCCCGAGTAGTGGTGAATCCGTACGGACCCAATCCGTCGGACTTTCTATCGAACGTTGCCAAGTTCCAGATTATTGAGTCGACTCTTCGTGAAGGAGAGCAGTTTGCAAATGCATTTTTCAATACTGAGACCAAGCTCTTAATAGCCAAAGCGTTGGATGATTTTGGAGTGGACTACATAGAGGTGACGTCGCCATGTGCTTCGGAGCAGTCTAGGCGTGATTGTGAAGCGATATGTAAGCTTGGACTCAAGGCCAAGATCTTGACCCACATCTCTTGCAATATGGCTGACGCAGAAGTGGCTGTCCAGACCGGTGTCGATGGACTCGATATCGTTATTGAACCTTCGCAGTTCAAAAGCAACATCCAGGTGGGAGACGAAGTGGTGCAGGTGATTGAATATATCAAATCTAAAGGAATTGAAATGAGATTCTCGTCGGAAGACTCGTTCAGATCAGACTTGGTGGACTTGCTTCACATCTACAAGCTTATTAACAAGATCGGCGTGGATAGAGTGGGTATAGCTGACACGATTGGATGTGCTAACCCTAGACAGGTCTACGAGTTGGTGCGGACATTGAAGTCTGTTGTTACATGCGAGGTGGAGTGCCATTTCCATAACGACACAGGATGCGCTATAGCCAACGCATACACTGCGTTGGAGGCAGGTGCAAAGATGGTGGACGTTTCTGTATTGGGGATTGGCGAAAGAAATGGTATAACCCCTTTGGGTGGGTTCATTCTGCGGATGATCGCGGCAGACCGAAACTACGTGTTGAGCAAATACAAGTTGCACAAGTTGAGAGACTTGGAGAACTTGGTGGCAGAAGCAGTGCAGGTGAACATTCCTTTCAATAACCCAGTGACGGGATTCTGTGCGTTTACACATAAAGCAGGACCGCACGCACGCGCCATCTTGGCACAACCAGCCACCTACGAAATATTGAAACCATCCGACTTTGGACTCACGAGGTACATACACTTTGCCAACCGGTTGACAGGTTGGAGTGCGATCAAGTCTCGTGTGGACCAGCTCAATCTCCAGTTGACGGACGAACAGTGCAAAGATGTGACAGAGAAGATCAAGAAGTTAGGAGATGTACGGCCATTGAATATTGATGATGTTGATTCAATTATCAAGAACTATCATGCAGATTTGGCATCTCCGATAGAACGAATGGCTACACCAGTGGTAAATGCAAATGCACTGGCAAATGTGCTGAGAGTCGCAACACCTTCAGTTCCCGAATTTCTAACTGAAACCATAGATTTGGGTGTTCCAACAGCAGTGACGTTAGTACCTGCTCCACTAATACCTGTAGCAACAGAAAAAACTACGCTGTCGCCTGCGGTTCCACCGTTAGATGCCGAAATGGGTCTGTCGATGCCGTTTTTTGTCGATGATTTCGACCAGTTTGCAAACCTAGAAACAGGACCTGATATAAATCCAGAAGTAGACCAAAAGGAAATCGACCGTGCATTAGAACAAGAATTGAAGGAGCTTAATGACGTTTTTAACGGAGATCTTGATGCTTTTAAGAAGGAGGGGCTCTCGGATATGGATGAGATAGACCGATTCCTTAACTTATAGAAAGAGATGGGGTACTCGGTAGATTAGATAGAAGGATGGTGAGCCTCTTGACTCACTGATAATGTATGATACTAATGAAGAGGAGAGTGAAGATTTAGAACTGGAATAGTAGTTTAGTGAGGAAAGAGTTGAAAGTGAGGAGAAGTGAAAGATAATTGTAGAGAGAAGGCTAGTGAGGAGAATGAAAATAGAAGAGAATGGAATGCATGAAGTATCAAATACGAAGCTCTTGGTACACACTTGAGCCTAATTCCTCTTAATTACTACAGAAAATGTCAAGCCATGGACTTGAACCCTTTAGCATGTATATCGTATTATATTTAAGGTAATACACCTCGATATATTTATTGATGCATACACTAGGTAGTGTTCTGCTCTTTATAACTGATTCTCAAGAGTCAACAGTTCATTAAGATACGCTCATATTCTCGGTATTGAATTCATAATCAGTAATGATGACAAAGTCCTCCCAAAGGTCATCACAAGGTGTTCTCAAAGCTCACTCATGGGTAGAGAATCAACAAAATCAATGAAATAAGACCAAAGATGATGGTCATAGCAATACAAGACTGGAAAGCCTTGTAGTTCTTGCCTGTAGCTACAGTCACACCATTCGCTCTTTCTTTGACATAAATCAAGATGGAAGCGCTCAAGTTGATGCAGGCAATAAGCGTGGTCACTAGTTGGATTGTGTAGTATACCATTGTGAGCAACAGTGGTGTGTGTTGAGTCAGTTCAGTCCATAGGTCGAGGCCATTCCCTGTTAGCCGGATGAGTTTAATGAATTTTACGAGGAAAACGTTTGTTATGAAAATTCAGCTTAGGAACGAGATTTCAAGTGGAAGGATGTGAATGGGGTGGAATTTCACAGGGTGATGGGTTTGGGCGAGGAGTGTAGATGGGTGAGAGGTGTTCACATTCTTTAATCTGCTTTTAATTATGTGCTGTGGGACGTAGAGGTGTATTTTAATTGAGTTGGATTGAGCTGGGGTTCCTTTTGTGATTGGATGAGCTGGCCATTTATTTTTGGAAACTTTGGTTGGTGTGAGTGGAGTGGTGTAAATGTGATGGTGTATAATGTTGTGTTGTATAATGATGTGGTGTATAATGTTGTGGTGTATATTTTAGTGAGAGGTCGACAGTAGATAATGTGGAAGAAGTGGAGTAATGGTTTATTTTTGGATTGCGAGAGTTTGGAAATTGGTGTGGGTAAATTGGTTAAAGTTAGCGGTGGGGATAGAAAAGGCGGTGGCTTGGTTTTGGTGAGAGGTTTATGTGTTGGATTTGATGTTCATTCCGGGTGATGAGGAGATGTGTTTCTGTTACTTGGGTATTAGTGTTGGTGGTTCTTGGCTTGTTTGGCTGTTAATTTCTTGGATGGACAATGGCTGCAAATTTTTCAGAGGGAATTTTTCACGGTTGCAGGAGGGAGTAGTGAAAATGGTCGGATGTATACGTTGAATGAGTAGGTTGAATGAGTAGGTTGAATGAGTACGTTGAATGAGTACGTTGAATGAGTACGTTGAATGAGTACGTTGAATACATTGAATACGTTGAATGAGGATTATACAGATATTTGAGGGTGTAGCGAGAATAATGCAAGAGTTAAAACTGAATAGTTGAAAGTATTGTCTTCATTTTCACAGGGACACCTAATGATACGTAATAATAGTACAGACAAGGCTTGATGGCAGACAAATAAGGTCTGGTGATAACATTCCAAGATCAGAATGAAGTAATGATATTGGTGTCTGAATATATGCAGACAATATGTGATGGCATTAGAGTTGGAACTAGATGATTATTGTGCATGAATTTGGTACATAATGTAGTGCATTGTACACATATAGATATGAATGCAGTACACATATAGATATGAATGCAGTACACATATAGATATGAATGCAGTACACTTACAGATATCAATTATCAGTTTAGTATCACTACAGATATCATTGGTAGCGGTGATGTTAGTACTTATTTTGTCATACCAACCAACAGGGATACTTTTGTTCGCCTTGGATATCTTGCGTCTTTGTTTCATACATCATTATATCTACAATACACCAATACTATCTACACAATGCACCAACACTATATCACAATACACCAACACTACATCACAATACACCTACACTGTATTCACAATAAACTCTCCATATGTCAAACATCCACCAATAATTAATACCAGTCTTGGCCATCACTAATGTAGTACTAATAGGCATCATCACAGCCAACTCCTTAGCAATCGCAGCACAACACCAAAAATAACAACGCACCGGGATCTCCCACCCTACAACTGACAATCAACACCATCATGTGCTGAACCTTCCTCACAATAAACCATCTAGAAGCCGTTATTGTGTAAGGTACGTATCCACGCAAGCATTTCTGTTACAGGGCAGGGACAGGGTGGTAAAGGCTCATACTCAAGACAATACGGGATTGAATTTTCAATTGTCGCAGTCTGTTGTATTGTCTGTGGTGATCCAACAGTGATCTTCAATGCCATATTCTGTAGACTGGTAGGAGCATCGACTCCAACACACAGAGCACACCTCCAAGCACCTGCCTCAAACCAAACTGAAAACCACCAGATAAACTTTTCCCTGCCTCATCACCAGCGAACAGACGTGACAAAAACACGCACACCCGCAAACCTTCACATGGAAAATATACGGCAGTAGCCAGAGGACCAATCACAATACCCAGGCCAAACAGACAGTCACGGCATACCCGACGACAACGCAGTGAAGCTGGGACATTTGCCGAGCCCCAAAGAGAATTGTCGTATACACCCACACTCGTATTTGGGCCAAATCTACGAGCATCGTCAAACGGATAAAGACCCCGTCAAGAACACGTCTCCCCAAATTAAAGTTCGCTTAGACAATTTTTTTTACACGAACATTTTTAGTTGCGTACCTGTTTGTTTTGAGATTGCAGTACAAATATTGGCAAGCAAGTCGAATACAAGAGCGGTAGGATGTTAGATGCTATTGAGCAGCAGCAGATACGTGCGCAGCGGACCAAGGACGAGCTTCGTGCGCAGGTTCCTCATCCAGCAGCGGGTTCTCAGCCTGTTGATTTCGAGGCGTTAAAGATGGGCAGAGACAAGGGGAGGGACGATGTTGTTGAGGAGGTGAGGGAAAAGAAGGTGCTGGGGGTGGCCCCAGCGCTGGTTCCAGCACAGGTCCCTTCGCAGGTGGCAGTCCCGGCGAGAGGTGTCCCTGGCAGGGAGACACCACGCAGAGAGTCGCTTTTGAGAGAGGCCCCCAAACAACAAGTGCCAAAGAGTGCCCCACCAAGCAGAGATACACAGGGTGCCGCACAAAGCGCACAAGCCACGACCACTAGAAAGTCGCCACAGGGCACGAAAGAACCCATAGGAAGAAAGCCGTCTGAGATTAGACAGAATGCTGGCCGATCCACCGAAGGAGTCACACGTAAAGTGAGCGAAAGGAAACCGTCTGGCGGGAAAGTGGCCGAACTCAGCGACTTCAGCGGAACGCTATCGTCAAGCCACGCAGACGCACTCTTCTCGTCGTTCCAAAGACTCTCGCTCGCCATCCCTATAGACCCTGCGAGTTACAACTACATCTCGAAGTTCTTGACCCGAGTGTTGAACTTGAGAGACCCAAGTGTGATGGTGCCCAACGAAGACGGCACGTTTGATGACAGTGCGGTGCACATTGAACGCACCCCTAAAGACGAAGTCAACGAGATCCTCCCCAGTATCGCAATCCCCAGCGACATGTGGATAGCAGATAACGTGCAAATCAAACACGTCAAAATCAAAACAAACATCCTCCAGGAGATCAACAACATTGTCGACGCCGAATTGACCTCGAACGAGCTGGCTGGCATCAACGAAACCACCCTCACGTACTACGAGAAGCTACTTGCGGCGTACAAGGTGTACGACGTGCCCAACCGCAGCTCGGTGATTGCCACATACCTGTCGAGCATGAGCACCAACTCGTTCAGCACACTTGACTTTGCGTTGAAGGAGGAAGACAACGAGGACGAGTCCACCAACATCGACAACATCACCGAGCTGGACGAGTACGAGGACGCCAAGCTGATTGCGCGCACGTCGTCGAACCAACTGTCTACACACTCGCAAAAAACCTACAACTCAAGCAACAACAGCGGGAACACAGGCAGCAACGGTAGCAACGGCAGCAACAACCAGACAAGCAACAACAGCAACGGCAACGGCAGCGCACAGCACACTCTGTTTTCGTCGAAAAGAATCTCAGGTATGGCACACAGGAAAAGGTTCCTGGCGTTGATCGGCCTGGTGACCAACAGCCAACAAAACAACGCCAACCACCACGCAACCGAGGACTTGAGCATCACATCTTCTAATACCCAATACCCCGCCATGACCTCGCCCACCGGAAACGGAACCTTTATGAATGACGACGAAAACAAGAAACAACAAGCACTCAACTCGCTTCTCACCAAGACACGGATCTACAACAAAATCAAGAGACACCGCGAGAGCGCGAGCTCGTTCACGTCCAACTTGTCTCTCCTGTCCTCCAACTACAGCAACAGAAACAGCATTGCGACGACCAACACGACGTCCTCGAACTCGTCACGAAGGAGATCGAACGCAAGCTACCTCTCGACGGACGCGAACGAAATCAAGTTCTTTGCGCCCTCGAGCTCGGCACTGTCGACAAACTCGGCCCCAGCCACGAACGGGCTCGCTGCGCCAATCGCACTGATCCCCATTCTCTCACAGCAACAGAAGGCAGACAATAGAAAGGTCAAGTACGAATACTACGTGCAATTGGTGAAACTCCTGACAATAACCGACAAGATTATAAATTTCTCGCTCCAGAATAGAAACCGGGAAGACTCGATAGCACTTAACGCAAAGTTCGTCAAGTTCCTCGAGTTCTTGAAGAAGAAGATATTGAAGTTTGTGATCATCGATGTGTTCCTGATGGTAGTGGATTATGCGCAATTAAAGGCGTTCGATTTGTTTAATAAGTATTAGGAGATAGAAGTGGCAAGCTAAGAGATTGCTGGAGAAATGTACGCTAGTGCACTGATCTCTATTTGAAGCGCACTCCTGACAGTTTCACCATTTGTTCTCTATAGACTATGATCTGACTGCTAATAAATGAAGATGATAATTATGAGGAGGATTGAGTGGAGTTATTCAAGTCTAGAGATGCTTGTCAGGTGTACGATAAATGTGTTTGTATAGGTAATCCCATGTAATTAATATATTGACTAATTTGAATATTTAACTAGTAGAATTTGGTTACTTGCAAGAACTCAACATCTGCAGGATAACACTCAACAACTGGTCGTTTTCACAAGCTGCGGCCACTCTTTCTTTATCATTCAACTGTTTATTGACTTGGTTCTCCGACTGGTGTGTTCCCTCTTTGATGAATATTCTTATTCTGAATCTGGAAGGTAAAGATCTTTCCAAGCGTACTCGTATTCCCAAACCAATCAAGGTGGCTAAAGAGCAATGTGTGATGGTAGGAGTGATCTTAATCAAAACCTCTGATAAGTCTCTGCTTTTATCTTTCCCGTTCGTGACTGTGATATCTGACAAATTGACCACGGCCAACTGAGCCAAAGTCAAAGGGTGTTCCGGATCGGATATGGTTGATATGAGGTCAAAGATCTCTTGGGCATCTATCTCGTCCTCGTCGTCTTCTTCTTCGCTTTCGTCTGTCTCTGATACATCTGTCTCCAACTCTGGTGACTCAGCTGGTAAATCATGAGCTCTTCTCAAGACTGAGAGCGACAAAAGTGACTGAGTAAGTTCGCTTGTTTTATCTTTAACGTTCGAGTCACCGGCCAACCGCGTTGGCAACTGCGAAACGTCTATGATTGTTGGGTTAGCGTTAATAGGATCAGACATGGTGCAGCTGTGATTAATAAAAAAAATCACTGATATAAATGCGACATCTTGATCCAACCAAAAACGACATCAGCAACGACATCAATTTGAATACAACACAGTATCACTAACTATGAAATAACTATGAACCTGAGTTATTCCAGCAATTGGCACCGTTGGTCAAGGTCCAAATCCCAGAAGGGTTGAAAGAAGCCGATGCCGTCAAGAGTTTAACGGGATTCTTTAAGCAGTTTGATATCAACGGCAAAGTATGGGACTCAAGCATATTGAAGAACCGTATGCTGAATTTCAAGTACTTGATTAACTTTGAGCTGCTCGATTTCTTGGACAAGTATGTTGAGAAGAATCTGAGTGTTCAGTTGTCTCCGTTCAGCCCGAAGTCCGACTTGTTCCCCAATGGGATCTTGTGTTCCAAGTGGTTCAACAAGTACATCAAAGAGATACCATTTGTTGTAGTCCACTTGTTTGAATTGGGTAAAGATAAAACCGAGGAGAAGAAATTAGTTGAAGAGATCAACTCTTTGAAGTCAAAGTACGAGACCTTGAATATTAAGTTGGTAGCAATAATTGTATCATTGGAAGAATCAACTGAAGAAAACGAGGAACGAATAACCCGATTGCGCAACTTAACCAGCTTGCCAAAGATGACTGGGCTTCTCTACTTGCCTACCAGTGCTGATCTCAACAGAGATGCCGAATTGGTGGTGACAACTTTGCTCTCTAATTTGAAGTACATGGCAAGTGATTTCTACACGGGAATTGAATTCAGAATTAAGCATCGTCATAAGAAATACTACACGTTTCCTTCGATTCCAGCCGACCTTGACACCAAGGTGGAGCTAGAACCAAGGTTCTTAGAGACACGAAATGTGATAAAACAGGGTATAATGTACCAGTTTATCGACCCACACAACATGGAAAGTAGCATCCGGCTTTTGGAGTTGGCGTACCAAAACATGATCGACATAACTGCAGACACTTTTCAAGAAGAACCATCGAAGATGTCGGCTCACGACCAGAAGTTGTATTTGCAGTGTCGCCAAATGATAGACGCACTTGGCTTCCATATTGTGAGGGGCCATTTTTCCCTAGACCTGACCTTGACAGCATTGAGAAAGCACCGCGCGCATCTTGAGAATGTATTGAGTATCAGCACTGAAGACGAAATAAGTAACAACAACTGGGTGTCTATCCAGTACGAATGGTTGGCACAATTGATGGAAATAGCTTCACCTGCAAAGATCGATCCCACAGTCAAGACCAGAAACGATCCCCACAAAAGTTTAGGGTTTTACGGTGGGTTCCAGTTAATGGACTCGTTCTTAGTCAACGTACCCAATAATTCATCTTCCACGTACTTGAGAGCACTGGAATACTTGAAAAAGTGCACTTTTGATGGAGAAACGCACGGCTACTTGTTCAAATTTAAAGAAGCCAAAAACTTGAAATTGCATTCGCTTTCTCTTTTAGAAAAAGCTGTTGAAACGTATCCAAAGATCCAATTGGCATCTAAGAATGATGATGAGTTGGTGTCACACATGCTGTATCTCCACTGGATGATAGCTGATCAGTATCTGGAGCTTGATTCGGAAGAGACATTGAAAAAAGCAGTGGAAAGCTACGAGAAGTGTCTTGTAGGGTTCTCGGATGCTAGGTGGAAGCAGATCAACTCTTTGATTTTGCAAAAGTTACTAGAGTGCTACAAACGGTTAAACAGCTACGAGAAACAGCTTGAGGTTGCGCTTCAATTATCAATACTCAATGCGCCAATAGAGTTGGATTTTGAAGCAATCACTGGTAACTTAGAAAGCCTCTCATTGAGTGACAATTCTATTCCGTTCTTAGACGTTGATGTTTTACTAGTCAATCCTTCAGGTGAAGAAACACACGTTTTCGATGAGTGTTTACTTCAGGTGCAACTAACAAACAGAATAAAGATACCAGCAATTGAGAAGATCTTCCCATCAACCACAGCCAAGGTGATCGCCCAAAAGCTTGAGATTACTTTGGTCAACTCAAAAAAAGATACTACAGTGATCACAGTGGAAGATGACCAGAGCTTGAAGAACTATTTCGTCAACGAAGTCACTCTGAAATGCAATATGAACATTTCCACAAGCAAAGTGATCAAATTGAGCCACCAGTTTTCCAAATCCAGCCAATACGAAGTGCAATCTGTAAAGATACTTTCCAAGTTGGTTCTCGGGGAATTTGAGGTCTCACTGAATCAAGTTAAGACAAACAATCAGTCTAAGAGTTATTTTGGAACAATCTACGACGAAAACACCTCTAGGCAAATTAGGATTGAGTCCAATTACCAGTTGAAGGTTACACCATTACCTCCAAAGGTGGAATTGAAAATTGATCAAGAAAGTGATTTCATTATTATTGGGGAAAAGCTCTCTGTTCCAGTTACAATTAAATTGGAAAGAAACCCTAAGATAAATTACAAGAAGTTGACATTGTCTATTAAGTTGAATGTGCTAGGTGAAAATGGCGATAAGGAAGACGAACTGGATATCCTTACACAATTCAACTGGGACAACTTGAAGGACGACGAGTCGCTTGATTTGGCAGAAGAAACCGAGGAATCGAAGCACACGTTGAATGTTTATGTGCACAGTGCCAACAAGAAGCAGGTAAAAGCCAGCAGTTTACTGTTTGACTTCCGCTGTCATGCAGAAGAATCAGACGAGACAGAAACGGTGTATGATTTGACCAGCTTGCGGATGAGATTGGTGAAGTTTGCATTCCAAAGTAGCTGTTTAATCACCCCTCGCATCAGAGAAGAGTCTGACATGCCATCAACGTTTTTTGTTGGAGAAAATAGCATGCCAATTGTGACGAGAGTGTGGAAAGCCGACGTGAAGATCAAGAGATTAATCGAAGGGATCGAGATTTTGGAAACCGAGTTAACATTAAACTCCAAGAATACCGAGCTTCTTCTCAGTACAATTGAGGATGAATCGAACAGCCCGACGAGCCAAATGTTTTCCACCAGGAGCAAGAATGGGTACACGCATAGGAACGTGGTAGTGGTAGCGAATTTCAAGGCCAAGTGGAAGCGTGAAGGACAGAGTGTTGTGAATGAATATAACAATACGTACTGGGAGATCTCACTTCCGTTGTCTGACCCAAGGGTTTTATTGGATGTGAATAAAGTGGATGGGGCTGTCAGATTGGAGTATAATTTGGAAAACCCAACACCCCGGATTTTCTCCTTCACGACGGAAATGGTCGTGGGCGAGGCGTGGAGGTTGTTAGAGGAACGGAACCTTGTTCCTGAGAAACAAGGTGTATTTCCGGTGCTTCCATTTAGTCGGCAAAGAATGGACTTCTATGTTGAAAGCATTAAAAAAGAAGGATTGATAGAGATGCCTGTGTTCAAGGTGTTTGATGTTCAGTATAAGGTTGGTTTGCCAACGTTATCGGTGAGTGATGAATTGGTTCTACAGGATCAAAAGTTGTACTTGGATTCAAGGTGGTTTGAAAAGTAGACGGATATTTGATATAGTACAATTAAGTAAGTTAAGGAATTGTACGTAAAGTTTCATCATCAGTTATTTTATGATTTACTATCAATTGGTACCCCAATGGACTGAACCGATACATTTACATTGCTCAAAGCTTGCTCATGACAGGTCATGACGGAACTTTCACAGGAGGCATGGAATAATATCAGCCTCACCCCCTGTGATCAGTAATCACCTCGTTCCTCGCTCTTGACTCAATTGTGCTCATCTCATAAAGCCTCACCAACTTAAGTGTACCTACATAGACTCACTTGCTTAAGTCAATTGCAAATCATTTGCTACCAATACATATCAAACAACATTCAATACAAGAATACATTGATCACATAACCGGTCTAGCTATTTAGTTAATTCTAAGCAACTCAACGTCGAAGATCAAGGTAGCGTTACCTGGAATCAAGTTTGGGATACCGTTTGGACC
The DNA here is from genome assembly GCA_030565385.1 of Kodamaea neixiangensis. Taxonomy (NCBI): domain Eukaryota; kingdom Fungi; phylum Ascomycota; class Pichiomycetes; order Serinales; family Debaryomycetaceae; genus Kodamaea; species Kodamaea neixiangensis. The sequence continues at coordinate 45,200 of JAJMBT010000051.1, forward strand.
GTAAGCCTCGTGGCCTGGGATGGTCAACTTGGCCTTTTCACCAATACTCAACTTTGGAACACCAATGTCCCAACCCTTGATAACCTGGCCAACACCAATGGTGCATTGGAAAGGCTTGTTTCTGTCGTGAGAAGAGTCAAACTTCTTGCCGTTCTCCAAGGTTCCTGTGTAGTGGATGGTGACCAAGTCACCGGCCTTTGGGTAAGACTTACCGTCACCTTGCTGCAAGGTGGTGATCTGAGTAGTGGAAGGAGCAGACATTATGTTGCGGACGTTTCGTGGATTGATAACTCGAGGGGTTTTCAATTGCTGAGAAATGAGTGAACGAAACATTTACCAATGGCTGCTGGTTAAAGGGTTTTTTTTTAGCCCTTTTGAGATATCACGTGTTTTGTTCTAAGGATTTCTTTGGTGGCGTTGGTTGTAGCCCTGAGCAGTTTCATGGCACTTCAAACGCAACAAGTGAGTGCCATGCGTTGTTGAGGCTTCTGGGGGTCTCATAAGCATGTCTTTCATCGATTGGATGTTTCTAACTAAATGGTTCTGAGATCCATGAGTTTCTTCATTTCCTGAAGGAGATTTTTTCGAAATCTTTTTTTCGGTGAGCAGCATCTGCTGCCTAAGATTTGACAAGCACTTTAGGTCTATAGTCTGACAGAGGCTAATCAGCACTCAGAAATGGCCGTTTGCTTATCGACGGGCTTGATTTCCTGTTTGATAGGATTCATAAGCGCTTGGAGGAACTTTGAGGGTGGACAGAAAGACCCGTAGTGCAATATTAAATGGTCGTGAGCCATGCACCTTTCCGTAAATGACATTTTAAAATGAGCCGCAGCAATTCGGGGCTGATGGTATACGGAAGAACCTTGAATTGTTGAGTATAAAAGAGTTTGAAAAGTCGATTGCCGTACCGTAAACATGGCTGTTGATATCAAGGTTGAGATTGACCGTGCTGCCACTCAAGGCACGTTCACAAACTTCGACAAAGTCCGGGGCCAGGTGCACCTTTCCGTGACGGACACTATCACGTTGAAGAATATTCTGGTGAAGTTAGAGGGGGTTTCCAAGAGTCAGTTGAGTGTACCGATCCAGAGGAAGCGTAAAGTTGAGCATAAATTGTTCCAGGATGTTCACAAGATCTTGTATGACACAATGGTAGTGTTTCCTCCCGAGAATGTGCGTAAGGTCTCCAAAGCGAAGGACTTCACATTGAGTGCTGGAGATTATTCATACCCATTTGAGTTTACGATCCCAATGAACAGCTCGTGTGTAAAGCTTCAGGGGATCACCAACAAGGTGCTGTTCAATATGAATACGTTTGACGTGCTTATCAATAATGGTAACTTCAATACCAAGGTCTTGAAAAATCGGTCAGGAGAAGCCTCTGGAATTTCCAACACACTCTTCGACAGTGATACGTACCACGCATCGACACAGCTTCCACCGTCGTTTGCGTTGAGAGATTTTGCAACAGTCGAATACTTTGTCAAGGCCACGGCACAAAGACCCTCGTTTCTCAAATCCAACTTGCGGACTTTTGATCCATTCACATTCATACCGTTAGACTTACAGGACGAGAGCGCTCCTAAGCAAAGAGGATTAGCGTTTGTACGCAACCAATTGAAGTTTTCAAATAAGCAGTCGGATAATTATGCTGAACCGCAGTTGAACCGACTGAGCACCCAAAAGAAGGGTTTGTTACTGAGAATAATGGATGCTACAAAGTACCTGTCAGTACAGCCTTCGCAATCAACAACCAGAAGCAATGTGCAATATAGCATTGCAGCAAAAGATGTCACTTTTGGTATGGAGTTGAGATATAGAATCCCGTACGAGTTGACGCCTACCAACAACGCAGGAATCAAGCTTTACCTTGTTTCTAAGGTGGATCCAAGCAGATACACGCTTGCAGAGTATGGGAAACCAGAAGAAAGTAACGGGTTGGGAGTGATGTTCTTACAGCAACTAAAACTAGACCTTGAATGTGTGACTACAGCATCGGTGAAGGTGGAACAGAGTGGGTTCTCAACCAAAGAAACCTCAGAGCACACACAAAAGATCCAATTGTGCAACAACTCATTTGACAACTTGAAGGTGGACTTGAAAGACTGCAAGAGAAGAGGAAACAGTAATTCATCTGGCGATGCGATGTATGAGTTGGAAATTCCAACTGCTATTTTCGAGAACTGTGTTATTCCCAACGATATCTATCCCACGTTCCGCACATGCAACTCGGCTAGAACGTACAATGTAAGAGTGACGGCGAAGATTTCGTCTGTTCCTGTTGTGGGAGGGGAGACAATGAGGCCCGAGGATGTACGGACCACTGAGTTGGTTGTGAAGAACACCAAGGTGTTGAGTGGAATGGTCCAGAGGCAGATTGGACAGACACAGGTTGTACCAGACATGAAGAACGATCCTGCCCCAGTGGATGAGTATCCTAAAGAAAAGGTAGGTTTTCATGATAATGATGAGGACAATGCACAAGAAGGGGGTGAGGCTGTCAATTTACCGTCTTATGACGATGCTGTTAGGGGTGATTAATCAAACGGGCGAGCTAATGAAGATAAGATTTTCGATCTAGCAGACTCGCTATCAAGCAAGTACGTGTAGCGTGCATGCTACCTGATGCTATCTACTTGAAGCAATGAAGAAGCAATATGAGTAGTTGTTGAGTTGATAGCCAATTAATATGGAATATACAAGAACACTAATAAGAGTATCTCTCATACCGTGTAGTTGATCTTTCATACCGTGTAGTTGATATCTCATACCGTGTAGTTGATATCTCATACCGTGTATTTGATATCTCATACCGTGTATTTGATATCTCATACCGTGTAGTTGATCATCCACACCAGTGCAGTTGCTCATCTGAACCATAAAGAGTATGTGCCAATCTTACAGGATATCACTCCACAAATACTTTTGTCAAGCAGATACATCATCTAACCATCTACTACTGAAATTGTCTGATCTTCTTGTGCATAAGACCAGGCATTCTACAAGTAGGATACTACATTTCAGATCTCAAATGTGTCAACCTCGCTTGTTGCTTGACTTGCTCTTAGTGTACAAACCTAAGCGAAATTTCGAGTCTCAGTAAATTTCGGCATTCAGCAATTGAAGATTTTGTATTAAGCACTAAAAAGTAGATAAAGCTAGACTTAGTAGACATTTTGGTAGTGAATTCCACACCCACCACCTCAATGCCTCGATACCTCTTACATCTCTAGCCACCCCTGCGGTACGTCTCCTATAGCTAACAATTTTTATCCACCAGTAAAAATCGAACAGGAAAAATCACCGAAAAACGAAAATTTGAAGGCAAACAAAACTTGTTAGTATTCATCCACCCACAATGTCAGGTATTGATAAAGCCAACGGCTTTTTGGCGAGGAACAGGACGGTTGCGATTGCGGTTGCGGCGTTGGCGGGAGTTTCTGCTGCCGGATTAGCGTACTATCTTTATACTAGCGCAGAATCGGGTGTGTCTCCGGGATCTGATTCTGTCGACGATGCGACTGGTACTGCGGCAGAAGCTGGAAGCAAGAAGAAAAAGAGAAGCAAGAAGAGAAGCAAGGGTAAGGCTAGTGAAGGCGATGCCGAAGACGCAGCCGAAAAGAGCGTCGAGAAGGGTGAGGCTGCCAAGCAAGTGCCAGTCTACCCTGTGACAGAAGCTGGCTTGCCAGACATCAGCGATGAGTTGATTGGCACATTGAGCAGCCAGAAGAAGGAGGAGTGGTCGATGGCGTTGAAGGAAGAAGGAAACACTGTGTTCAAGAACAAGAACCACAAGGATGCGATTGCTTTCTACACTGCGGCATTGAAGTTGAAGAAGGACCCCATCTTCTACTCTAACAGATCGGCGTGCTACGCCGCATTGAACGACCACGAGAACGTGATCAAGGACACAACCGAAGCCATCAAGTTGAAGCCCGACTACCCCAAGTGTGTGTTGCGCCGTGCCACGTCGTACGAGATCCTCGAGAAGTACGAGGACGCCATGTTTGACTTGACTGCGTTGACCATCTACGGAGGATTCAGCAACAAATCGGTCGAGCAAGTGTTGGAGAGAGTGTTGAAGAAGCACTCGATCAAGATTGTTGAGAGCAAGCCCAAGCAAGCTAGATTGCCATCTGCCGGAACGATCAACTCTTTCTTTGGAGCTTTCTTATTGGACCCTAACCCTGAAGGCATTGACGAGAACCTGACCGGCGGCAACAAGTTGTTGTACCTTGCTTTGCAATCGCTTGGCAAGCAAACCGAAGAAGGATACGACGAAGCTGACACTCTCTTGAACCAAGCTGTGAAGGCTTTTGATGTGGACTCGCTCACCAGCAGCTCTGAGTTTGCCACCACTGCCGCCATTGCCTTGGAGTACTTTGCGGGATTCCTCTTCTTGAAGAACGAACAAGAAGAAGCCTCTGCTGCCATCAAGAAGGCCATTGCCTTGAAGCCAAGACCCAACTCGTACATCTTCAGAGCTTTGATCAACGCCGACAACCACCTGTTTGACGACTCGATCAACGACTTCAACACTGCCAAGGAAATGGACCCTAAGTGGCCAGACACCTACTACCACTTGGGACAGTTGCACTACTTGACCGGGAACTTAGACCTCGCTGAAGAATGCTTTGCCAAGGCCAAGGAGTACAACCCAGACAACGTGTACGCATACATTCAGTTGGCATGCATTTCGTACAAGAAGGGATTGTTTGACCAGAGCACAGAGAGATTCAACGAAGCCAGATTGAAGTTCCCCACATACGCCGAAGTCCCCAACTACTACGGAGAGATCTTGGCCGACAAGAACGACATTGCAGGTGCCTTGAAGCAGTTTGACATCTCTGCAAGATTGCAAGAGAAGTTGCCAACCTTCTCGGTGGGAGCCATTCCAATTGTGAACAAGGCCACCTTAATTTCTAGAGAGTCTTTGGACAAGATCAACGAGGCGGAAGAGTTGTTGGTGCAAGCCTGTGCCTTGGACACCAAGTCGGAGCCAGCCAGACTTACATTGGCGCAGATCAAGTTGCAATTGGAGAAGGTGAACGAAGCCATCGAGTTATTTGAAGAAGCATCTGACTTGGCCAGAACCTTTGACGAAAAGGTCCAGGCCACCTCCTTCGCGGAGGCCACGAAAATGCAACAGAGAATCAGAAGCGACCCTCACTTGAGCCAGAAAATAGCTGAGGTCATGCAACGTAACGGTATCATTCCATAATTGTACAAACTGAATACCAAAAAATCACACACCATGATGTCGCCTTTTGCACTGAAGGGTAGGTTGTCATGGGCATTTCTCTCAGAAGGAGGATTTCTTATCAGTGCTTCTACCGGAGTGATTTGCGATTAAGTATAACTCTGGTATGAGGTGTGATTGTATATACTTTAACTGTTCTTTATTTGAGTGTAGAGTCTCAGGATTGAGACGAGTAGATCTGGATTATGATAGAACATAAGGATGCGAGGCAATCTAGGGTGATGGATCTCTTCACTATTTCTAGTTTTTTATCGCAAAATCATTTTTTGCACCCATTAACATGAAGTCGTTTGCCAGACTTGTAGCAGCATCTCCCAAAGTATCTCACTACGACCGGACGCTGAGAAAGAACTACGATCTTTCGTTTATTTCCCCTCAGGTTGTGGCTTGCTCAGGTCCTCTGGATTCAGTAAAGACGTTTTATAAACAGCTGGCCGGAGATCTACAAAAGTGGTTGCAAGCAGGACAGGAACTGGGCGAGTTCAACGATTGGAGAATATGGAACTTGAAGCCAGACAGCGAAGGAACCTACAATAAGGAACTATTTGAAGGTAGGGTTATTTGTCGACAATACCCCGACCATCAGCCGCCACCATTCAAGTTGTTACTAGAAATGGTTAAGGAATTGGACAGTTTCTTAAGCCAGTCGGGGTCTAACCTAGCAGTAGTTCACTGCAATGCTGGGAAGGGCAGAACAGGTACACTTATTTGTGCCTATCTTATGTATACTTCACTCATTGAGAACGGGGTTTTTGATTTGGCCCAGACACTTGAATTGTTCACTTCCAAAAGAATGAAAAGCTTTAGCGGCGAAGGTGTATCCATTCATTCTCAGTTACGGTATTTGAAGTACTGGGAGCACTTCTTGAGTAGCACTCCGCTGCTGATGGAAAGCATTATTCTTAGTGCCCAAAATTTGCAGCCAGTCGAAGTATTCATGAGGTGCATAAAAATCATTGGACCCAAGAGCTTTGACCCCATGAGGTTTAATTTCACCATTCAAACGTACTATGGAGAGTCAACAGACACCAACGGAACTGTTATAGTGGACTTGGCTTACATTTCCCATGAAAATAGCAAAACAAAGGTGGAAGGAGACTTGGAGATTTGCCCATTGGTTCCCGTTAAACTCAGCAGGTTTCAAGACTTGAGATTTGGGTTTAGAGGATGGTGTTACTTTTGGATGAACACGTATTTTGAAAGGCAAATGAATGGAGAGAGTTTTGTCTCTGTCAACTGGGAGGATGTGGACGGACCTCGAGGAACCCAGATCAAGGGAAGTAAGATGTTTGACAGAATCGAGATTCACTGGTTTGATTAATTGATATTAGCATGGATAGTGAACTTCGGAGTATAATACAAGTGATCGTATTCCCTAAGCATGACTTCTAAGTATGAAAAGCTCGTCACCTCTGATCTCCATTGGTTCTGTATCAATTCTTCCAACAAGTTCAAGTTGGTGTTAAAAGCAGAAGTACAAGGTCCTTTCTTGGTTCAGTTTAAGTAGGATTCGCCTTACTAGCGTACTAGTATATGCGATTCTACACTCATTCTCTGTTGATCCTGTTGATCTCTGCTCCTACTTCTTCTCACTAGCATCTCCGATCAATTTTATGTGGAGATTTTTTTAAAACAAACCAAAGGACAGCTCCATAGTTGAGTTTATATCGTCGAACGTCCAGGTTTTTATCCATCATGAGTGACAATTCAGACATCCAGGATGATGAACAGATACTGATTGACCAGTTAGAGGATCAGATCATTGACCATCCAGATGCAGACACGAAACGAGACTTGAGGGAGACGTCTCTAGACGAGACGTTTCAGAAGAAGTTGAATCAACGGGCAGAGCAGATCAAGTTGAATCAGGATAATGATTCCAATCGAGTGGGTGGACTCAATTTTCATGCTAATGGCTCGCAAGAGAACTTTGGTTCAGTCAACTACCAGTTTCTAATCAACAAGTATCATCTTCAGTACCAGTACCAAGACATTGGAAAGTTGGACCAGGAACTAAGCGAATGGTTCACGTATAACGACTTTTCTGTTGTGGGACCATTGGATTTACTACCGGAGTTGTTTCAGTCGTTGAGAGGCGACGACACTCGCAAAGCTTTAATAACCAACTGTATTGACGATCTAAAGCACCACCAAAGCATATTGGACCAAGACGTGATCCTTACAAACTCCTTGAAGGTTTTAATATACTACAGTTTTGGAGAATACCAGGACTGGACAGAAAAGCATGAGCAATTGGACCAGATAATGCAAAACAACGAGGAGTTACAACAGCCTCTTTTCACAGAGCTACTCTTTGGATTGTTACAAACATTCATCGATGGACGAATTGTGTTAGACAAACGTGAAGGATCGAAATCAGCACTCCACCCAACTGTTGAAGCCAACTTTTTCAGAGTATTGACATTGTTATACTTTCAAATCAGCGTTTCTCTATGCATGACCCTGGCACATCCATCTCGCATTGGATTTGAAGAAAGCCTTCAAAAAGCAGATGTCATCTCTAAGTTGGTCGAGTTTCTTGAACACACCAAGTGGAATCCCAACAGATCCTACAGAACAAGAAACATCATATTTCTAGTATGGAAGTTGATCTTACTTTTGATGGGAGACAACCAGCATTTGAAAGAATGCGATGCCTTTTTGATCAAATTGCATGATATAAAGAACAAAAAAGGGCTGGACTTGCCAGAGAAGAAGTTGACTTGCTCTGCAGTTGATTACTTTGCATTCAGAGAAGACATTTTGGACAAGTACCCGTTATTTGACGACCCCAACCTTAAAACTTTTGATATGGAGGAACTCACGTTGAAAGATGACGACGAAGAGTCTATTGAGGATAGGTTCAAAGAAAACATGTCGATGAACACATATTCCAATTCATTGACTAACCTTATAGACCCACCTCGAACCTTTAAATCGCACTCGGTATTGAGTCAGTTGCCATCGCATCCTGTTCATATAGCTACCCCTGCTCCATCACCCACCTTGACGCCATCTGATTACATGACAGGAGGAGAGAAGATCAGGCGGTCTTTCCAAGTAAACCAGTCGATGCCATTTATCTATCCAAACGACTCGCGTACGGTTCTGGACGCGTTGGAGAGCAGTCAAATGAAAGTACCATCTGCAATCGAGGAGGCAGACGACATTCTCAGAAACTCAATCTATGAGAGCTACTCTGTGAAAAAGCTATGGGACGAGAGGAGAAAATTCATGAAGCAGGAAAGAGGACTTTACGATGAGTATAACAAGAGTAACATCTCCCCGGATTCCGATGAGTTTGAATACAACGAAGCCTTGTATGAAAAATACCCAGAAGATCGCACAAGCATCAAGTCATTATTGGTGGTGGAGCAGTTCTACAAGAACAATTTGAAGAGGTTTTTCACCTTAGTCCAGGTTTTGATAGAAACCATCAAGCTCAACAGGATGGACTATAACTTGAACTTCCCTGAATTGGAATTGAATGCAAACACATCATTCTTGGGCAACCCTGCGGTGGACTTGGACTATGAGAAATCAGGAACAAGTCGAGAGGAAGCCAAAGCACGGGTTAATTTCGTTTTGATGCTGCAACTTGAGGTTGTGAATGTCAAAGAATTAACACTCAAGGCTAGTAGTAGCATCATGATATTGTTACTCAAGTGGTTCAAGGCTAACCATGTCGTAAAGTACTACTACTTTTCCTCCATTTTGTTTGACCAGCAGTTTTTGTCTGTGAGTCTTGACTTTATCAGCAGAAGTTTCAATAACCAAAACTTGCAGAAGTTGACTAATAAAACAAGCAAGAGTAAGTCCAAGGAAAAGGAGGAGGCACACAATAGTGATGGCGAGGATGAATTATCAGAATATGATGTTTTGATCAACCAGAACAAAATCATGAACCCCAAGATCGAGCTTCCAACTTTTGACTTCTTCAACAACTGTTTGCAGCAATTCCCTCGGGATCACCACTACAAATTCATCAACAAAGAATTGATTCTGCAGATTCCAAAGATAATTGACAAAGACAACATCAACAACACGTACATCAAGACGTTCAATGACAACTATTGTTTTATCCTTTCGAATCTCTTGGAGGTCACTAACAAGTTGCTTATCAAGAACTTCACGCAAAGAATTTTCACTTTGAACGAATTGAAGCCGTCTGAGTTGTTTAAGATGATAATCATTAACTACGAAAGCGACGCATTTTCGATTCCTATTCTCAAAACTTTGAAGAAGCTCATACCGTTCCAAGGAAGAAAGTGGAAATCCACCAACATGGACTTGATTTCACAGATATACTTAAACTTGGACTTGTCGTTGAAGGACAGCTGGCTTAGCGGGAAAGATCTCGAGACTGATTTCAACAACTCCTACGATCAAGAGATTGCTCTTCGTGCTTTGCTTCAGTTCTACAATGTTCGCAAGTATCCAAAGCAAATGGAGCAGATGGGGTACAAGGTAAACAAGGATATCGATATTCCTTCCATCAGTTTGAACGATGAGGAACCTGAAGAAGAGTTCTATTAGTCAGATGTCTCGTGGGTCGTAGTTTATAATTCAAAAGTACTGAGTAGAAGATCTACTCCAGTTAAGAGTAATTTCATTTACGTAGTAAGCTGTTGTTAGAGAAAGCTTCAAGTATCTTACTTTCATTAGTACAAAGCATCGTAATAGCATAGTAGAAGTATACACTCAATCCCAATTACATAGCTGTTAGGGTCGTGCCTTCACCAAATTGTTGAAACTTTTTCACTTCCAAAGCATCCATAAAGATTTAACTGCAAACTACAATGGTCAAGTTAACACAGATAGACGACGAATCCAACACGGTTCTCAACGATTTCCCAGAGAAGGTTGCTCATGCTGAAGCTGTGAGCGAAAGCGAGGAAAGTGACTCTGACTCTGACGCAGATGACGAGGACTTTGACTACGACTTTGAGAATGAAACTGTCTACGACAGAATTGTTGCTTTGAAGGACATAATTGCGCCTGAGCAAAGAGAAAAGTTTGCCAGTGCCACTCAGACTGTGCAATCTTACATCACAGCTGGTGTGGCCAAGAGTGGCTCTCTTTTGTGGACCTTGACCTCTTCTGCATTGTTGTTGGGTGTGCCATTGTCCATGGCAATCTTGGCCGAAACTCAATTGAAGGAGATGGAGAACCAACTTTCGTTGCAACCAGGTGCCCAGGACGTCTTGGCTACTGGTGTCGAAGAAAAGGAGGCTGCTTAAGAGGTTTGACTCTTGTACATAGATTGGGAGACTTCATTTATCAGAATACAGTGAAAAATATAAAACGTTTAGGTAGATCTCTATTAGGCTCTCTTATGCTTGATGGACAACGCATAGATGTCCAAGTATGTTGTGATCTCGTAGATGATTTCCGTGACGAAGACGGAGTGGATCCCGAGGGTGAGGCCGAGACCCAACCAGCACACGGCGAACAAGACTTGGTTGTGGTCGTATTTGTAGATATCGATGAAGATTTTCGACAACACCAACTGGACGACGGGGATGAGCATGGGCACCTGGTAGAAGGGGAACGACTGGAGGGTCAAGTGGGCCAAGATGATTCTTCCTACGCAGAAGGCGATTGTGCAGGCGATGGAAATGACCAAAGCAAAGCCGTGGTCCGAGATAACCTCAGGGTAGAACCATGCAAAGAGAATGATGGCTCCGTAGTACACAAAGAACGGTGTCAAGCCCTTGTATGCGTTACCTGTTTGGAGCTTAGCCTTTTCTGGGTCCTTTTGGTACTGTTTTTCATAGAAAAGGTTGACGTTTCTCATGGCAGAGATGATGTTGAAGTACAAGGAAGGCAAGCCCACCACGACGTAGATGATGGACGAATTCACTTCGTAGGTCTCGTCAAGACCAATCGAAGACAAGTTCAATTCCATAAGCTTGACATGCCAGATGTCGGGACCAAAAATCCCGGTCAAGATGTACAAACTACAGATCATCAACACACCTTCAACAGGACCACTGAATTCAGACAAGTACAATGTGTGTGTGTGGTACTCTTCCCACGTGGAAGTGTAAAAGTTGCAAACCGAAGCGAACTGAGACAACATCAACAAGCCACCATAGCCCATCTTGAAGACGGAAGCAAAGACCAACGCACCCAAGCTGGTGTTGATAGCGTCAATGGAATGGTCAAACAACTCACCCAATGGGCCGCTCTGACCGGTTCTGCGCGCGTGACACCCATCGCAACCATCAAACGTCTGGTACATAAACAAACCAAACGCATAAAAGAAGTAGCACCAACGAGGAGAGGTGGAATCCAAATATGGGTCGTAGTAAAACACACATAGCAAGTTAAACAAGATGAACACGAACCCCAACAACGTCACCACGTTGGGCGCCATGGACAACGGGAAGATCTGAACAAAAAAGTTCCACCATCTCTTCAAGACATACTTGGAAATGACAGAATGGTCCTCAGAAGCATACTTGTACAAACGCAAGTGCTCCAATTTGTTGGCAGGAATAAAGATACCCATGTTATTCAATACCTAACTGATACGCTCTGCTCTCAATCTGAGTTGCAATGACCTCGATGCTATTTCTAAACGATGTGAAAATGTAAAAATGTTGAGATTTGCAATTTTTATGTCTTCGTGTTATACATTCACGTGGGAATCAACGATTCCTGAATGGGACGTGACAGCCTGTGGGGATAGAGTTGAGTGATCTCTGGTAGATTAGATGGCAACAAAGAGAGTGATGTGCGAGTCTGTGGGTACTTGCCTCGAAATGTTAAGGTTGCTCATGATTTTTCAGTTGCTCTCTTTGCAATGCGAAGCAAATTGCATCGCTGACTACAGTTTTGTTGACATTGTTACTGTACTATTTCATTGTTAGAACTAGGCAGTTCTTTGCTACACCATCTACAATTTGCTTGCAACCTGCCTGCTCGCGTGCTTTCATCACCAACAACCGTTGTATATATACATCAAGAATTACATAGGAGTAATAAATATTAGAAAGACATAACTCGTTTAATCAACTTCCTCCATGGCAGACTCGATGGCTGGCTCACCGGTCGTAGCGGTGGTGGTGCCAATCTCAGCTTCGACTTCCTCGTCCTCGTCAATGTTCAAGCCCAAGGAGATCAATCTGTTAATTCTACCAGCGAAGGAAGATGGCTCGTCCAAGGAGAAACCAGAGGTCAACAACGCGGTTTCGTACAACAAGGTGGTCAAGTCCTTGACCGTCTTGTCCTCAGCACCGTCGGCTTCCACCTTCTTTCTCAACTCCTTGATGATCGCAGACTTTGGAGAGATCTCAAAGGTCTTCTTCGACGACATGTACGACGACATGGTGGTGTCTCTCAAGGCCTGGGCCTTCATGATTCTCTCCATGTTAGCGGACCAACCGAATTGACCGGTTCTGATGGCAGCTGGTGCGTCAACCAACTTGTGCGAAACAACAACCTTCTCAACCTGCTCGCCCAAGATCTCCTTCAAGGCCTTGGTCAATGGCTCAAATTCGGTGATTTCCTTTTCTCTCTCAGCCTTCTCCTCTTCGGTCTCTTCCAACTCGAAGTCCTTGGTGATGTCCACCAACTTCTTGTCTTCAAACTCCTTCAATTGGGTCATGGCGTACTCGTCAATTGGGTCAACCAAGAACAAAACTTCAAAGTTCTTAGCCTTCAAAGCCTCCAAGAATGGAGACTTCTCGACAGCCTTGATCGACTCACCAGTGATGTAGTAGATGTTTTGCTGGTGCTCTGGCATACGGGTGACGTAGTCAGAAAGCGAGGTCAATTCCTCGGTCGACTTGGTCGAGTTGTATCTCAACAACTTGGACAAGGCGTTTCTGTTTTGTTGGTCCTCGTGGATACCCAACTTGATGTTCTTCGAGAAAGCGGTGTAGAACTTCTCAAACTGCTCAGCATCCTCAGCAATCTCGTTGAAGGTCTCAATCAACTTCTTGACGATGTTCTTCTTGATGACCTTCAAGATCTTGTTTTGTTGCAACATTTCTCTGGACAAGTTCAATGGCAAGTCCTCAGAGTCCACAACACCCTTGATGAAACTCAACCATTCTGGGATCAACTCCTCAGCCTCGTCGGTGATGAAGACACGACGAACGTACAACTTGATGTTGTTCTTCTTCTTCTTCGACTCGAAAGCGTCGAATGGGGCTCTCTTTGGAACAAACAAGATGGCTCTGAACTCCAATTGACCTTCAACGGAAAAGTGCTTGATGGCCAATGGGTCTTCCCAGTCGTTCGAGATCGACTTGTAGAAAGCATTGTATTCGTCCTGGGAGACCTCAGATGGGTTTCTGGTCCACAATGGCTTGGTCTTGTTCAACTCTTCGTTTTCGGTCACAGTTTCAGTGATCTTCTTGGTCTTTGGCTTCTTCTCGCCATCCTCGTCCTCAACCTCCTCCAACTTAGGCTTCTTGTCTTCACCTTCTTCGGTGACTTCTTCCTCGTCGTCCTCAGCTGGGACTTCCTTCTCAACCTCCTTGGTGACAACCAATTGGATTGGGTAAGAAACAAACTCAGAGTGCTTCTTGACAACCTCCTTGATTCTCTTCTCCTCCAAGTACTCCAATTGGTCCTCCTTCAAGAACAATCTCAAGACGGAACCACGGCCCAATCTCTCGTTGGACTCGTCCAAGGTGACAGTGAACTTACCACCGGCGTTGGACTCCCAGATGTACTGCTCGTCGTCATTGTGCTTAGAGATGACCTGGACGTGGTCGGCAACCAAGAACAAGGAGTAGAAACCGACACCGAATTGACCAATCATCGAGACGTCGGCACCAGCAGACAAAGCCTCCATGAAACTCTTGGTTCCGGACTTGGCGATCGTACCCAAGTTGTTGACCAAGTCGGCCTTGGTCATACCGATACCAGAATCTCTAATCTCCAAAACCTTCTCTTCTGGCTTAGGAGTAATTCTAATGAACAACTCTGGTTCAGACTCCAACTTGGATGGGTCAGACAAAGCTTCGTATCTAATCTTGTCCAATGCATCCGAAGCGTTGGAAATCAACTCTCTCAAGAAAATCTCCTTGTTGGAGTACACGGTGTTAATGATCAAGGACATCAACTGAGAGATCTCAGCTGTGAACTCGTGGGTTTCAACCTTAGCGTCAGACATGTTGTTTATTCAGAAAAGTTGGAAATAAAAATTTTACAACCCCTCGACGAAAATTTCACTGTATATATATGATTTTGATGTCTCTATGTCGAACTTTTCAGAACCTGGTGGAAGTTTATGGAACCTTCTAAAATTGGGATAACGTGCACGACCCGCGCTACCAGGTGGGTTGGGATGATGGTAGATGGTTGGTGTGGGACGTGTGAGGGTTGCTTCTAGTGTGAATGTGGTGTGATTATAGTGTGATTGTAGTGTGATTGTAGTGTGGAGAGTGAGATTTGGTGCATGGTAACTGTATGTAATGGAGCGATGAGTTCAATGTTTTAGTGTAGCGAGCGTATACTTTTTTGTGCTGGTCCCTTCAGTCAAAGATGTTCAGAAGATGTTCAGTGTTATTGAGAAGATGTGCAATTGGTTAGGGCAGTAGATAGGAGTGGTCAGGTAGAGTGTGTGGAATTGAGTGGACGCTTATCTCTCTGCATGCTTGCTAGAAGTTTCCTGTTAGCCAATGTGCGGGCTGTGCATTTGATACAATAGTCCAACTGCACAACTATGTTGCTTGCTGAAGTTGTTTCAGATCTGCTTGGTCTGCTTTCGTTACAACTTGGGGTGATGATACATGGTCATTATAGATTTTAATTGATCTGATTGGGTCTATATTGTTATACGTTTTTGGATGCTGATTATAAGATGGATGCATACTGTTATGAGTAAGCACATCTAACATATATTTTGCTCAGGTCAGGCATTAGAATCCTCACGGTGTGCCTTTCCGTAACGCTTACTTTGAATTAGTGCAGTACTAATCTTTATTCCTGAGAATTCATTCATTCTCTTTTAGGGTTGCAGAATCAAATTCTCAATGGCTGCAAAATAAATGTCTTGGAAACGCAGCCGCAGATCGAGGACGGCTGTGTAATTAAAATTCGAAGGTACAGTATCGACACTTAGTACAACAAGGAGAATACGCTGATACGTTTGGTGATCGAGTTCGACATTCGATTTTGCCTAAAGTTTGCTAAGTTTGCAACTTTTCCAATGCACCAGTTTATGTGGTACGCATATATTTATACTCCACATACAAAGAACTTACTTCTCCTTCAACATTCCCAGATGGCTTTATCTCTCAATCCTGGGCTCTGGTTTGATTCTGTCTCATACAATCAAACAATAGCTGCAACCTGAACAATTTACTCACTATACCCTCAAACCACACCCTGGGCAACAAGTTGACCAAAGAGAAACAATCTGCGCTCCAGATCCACGATACGAGATCACTTTAGTGGAATTTTCCGAGTCATCGGTTGCTTTCACAGCATAGCCTTCAGCAGACATAAAGCCGAGTCGTCAAATCTTGTCATCGAAGCCTCACTCAGGCAGCTTGTAGGAAGAAAAGTTTGGAAACACTGCTCGATATTCTCATCCAGTGCATCCAATACGGGGAGAGTTTATGATTGACCTGAATTATTGAAGAAAATGTCCAACTCTTCTTTAGCCTGTGCCTCGAGAATCACCTTGTATCGTTATTTACGCTTTCTAGATCGGTCACATCTAACGTAAATATGGTAACTCCAGAGCTAAAAGGTTCTATTTCCATCTAGGGTCCTTGCACACTAGTTCTTCGACCGTACTCTTTGTATGCATAGTTGTTAATATTAGAGTATTGAGTAATATCCAACCAGGCTCAGAAGATATTCAGTGGAATACAACAGATGAGGCTGTATACTCATATGTTAATTTTTAAAATCAGGACGCGTTAGTGGGCTGAGTGTATATATTCTAGATCTCTACGCGTATGTACAATAGTAACAGCTAGCAGCTTTACTCTATCTTATACTTAGAGTACTTCTCTCTCAAGACCCTAATCACAGGGTACATGAGAAATCTCTTTTGAACCATAGCTTCAAACCACAGTAGTGGTAACCATGCCTTTAAGGTTGTCATGATGGTTGCAGCAGTACCACGGTAGTAGTTGAGTTTAGTTGCGGACTCGAAGTCGTTTGCGATCTTGGCTGCAAATACGTTCACGTTCATTGCGTCTGCTGGTTCTTGGAATTTAGCAATCGAAGCATCCATTTCAGGCAGTTTGTACAAAGAGGTTTCTGGTTGAGGTCTGAGATCGTTAATATCAGTGTCAACAACACCTGTGATAAAATTAACCACCTTGACGTTGAAAGGCTTCATCTCAAGTCTGAGGGAGGCAGCGTACAGGTGGATTGCTGCTTTTGTTGAACAGTAAACTGAAAGCCATGGAATAGTAGCGACACCAGCAATCGAACCTGTGAAGCCAATAGTACCCTTTGCGTTGATAACCAATGGAGCTAACTCACGAGTCACAGCCATCGCTCCAAAAACATTCACCTTATAACATTGTTGAATCGCTGCGTCGGTGGCATCGATAGCTGGAGAAATACAAGGCTGCCCTGCATTATTGAATAAAATATCCAACTCTGGTTTGCCGTGTCCTTCGACGACCACCTTGTATGCGTTCTTAATGCTTTCTGCATCGGTAACGTCCAACTTGAAAGTAATAACCCCATATTTCTTGAGTGGTTCCATAGCCTCCAAACGACGAGCACCAGCAAACACCTTGTAGCCACGTTCAGCAAACTCGATTGCGGAAGCGTACCCGATTCCAGAGGACGCACCTGTAATTAAAATACTCTTTTGACCCATAATATCTTGTTTTTGTCTGATAAATAGACTAATCTTGAACTTATATACATTTTCAAGACCAAGCCAAGGTGCAAAATATGATAACAGCAAAACGGCTATGACGGATTCGGAAGAGATCACTTCCGTTTTGCCGGATGGAAGCAGTTCAAAGCGGTCAGTTTACTATTGAGGCAGTGGGTTTTTGTGGGGTTGCAAAGTCCGGAAACGGATAAAGGCAGTGTAACTGATGCAGGGCTCATTTTCTATAAGAGCTTGGCAGATTGTAGTATTCTATTCATACACTACGAGATACGAATACATTCAGTTCAAAGAAATGGTAAGCTTCATATTAAACAGTCTTCGCTTTGGAGTACCTATTTCTGAAATTTTTAATCAATGGTCCCAAAGCAAAGTTGTTCTCTAGGATTTTCTCTAATACCAGAAGAGGGAACCATGTGTGTACAAGCCAGAGAAGTGAAGCACCAGATCCTCTATAATAGTTCAATTTTGTTGGGTTTTCAAAGTCGTTGGCTACCTTTGCAGCGTACACTTCCACAGACATTGAGTCTGTCATACTGTCGAATTTTGCCAACGAGGCGTCCATTTCCGGCAGCCTGTACAAGGAGTCTTCTGGAAGAGGACCAGTGAGGCCTCTGGGGATATCGGTGTTGATGCTTCCAGCAATAAAGTTGATCACGTTGACATCGAAAGGCTTCATTTCGACTCTAAGGGATGCTGCGTACAGATGAATAGCTGCCTTGGTCGAACCGTATATCGAGAGCCAGGGGAAGGATCCAACAGCTGCACAAGATCCTGTGAATCCAATAGTGCCTTTTGCATTAATGACCAATGGAGCCAACTCACGAGTCACAGCCATGGCACCAAAAACATTCACCTTGAAACATTGTTCAATGTACTTATCAGGAGCATCGATAGCTGGGAATACAAGATTCTGTCCCGCGTTGTTGAACAAGATATCCAACTCTGGTTTGCCGAGCTCTTCAACAACCACTTTGTATGCGTTCTTCACGCTTTCTGGATCGGTCACATCTAACGTAAATGTGAAAACTCCATGAGCTTTGAGCGGTTCCATAGCCTCCAAACGACGAGCACCCGCAAACACTTTGTAACCACGTTTGGCAAACTCAACTGCTGAAGCATACCCAATACCTGAAGAGGCACCAGTGATCAAAATACTCTTCTGTTCCATTGTTGACCATTATCAAAATGGATTCTTGGTTCTTATATATAAAGGCATTACCCAGTAGCATAAAGGTTTGTAGCAGTGGATGGAACTTAATAGAAGTCTGATGTCGCCCGTTATCCAATAATGAGCAAATTAAACACGGCTGCAAATTCTTCGGATCGGATGCGCTGAAAACTTTTCAATCCTAGACCACTCCACAGTTCTTGCTTAACTGATGAGTTTCTCCCCAAAATAACTTCGACACAAATGTACTAGCATTGTTATCGTGCGGCGAATGGCCCTAACAGGAAGTACCATGCGATGAACAGTTCAAGAGGGGAAGAATTGCTATTCTGCTGTCCATACGGACTTAAAGAACATCGCTATTTGCAGCCACCTTATCGTTACATCTATTCAGCGTTATTGAGATGGTTAGTTGAGGAGGAAGAGTCTAATCTAATTGCTATCATTTGCTTAATAATAGTCTTGGCTTTCTAAATTAAAATTTGTCCGAAGAGAAGAGACATTGATCGGTGAATGGTTGGTCAAAGAGCTTGGTGGTTTGTTGATGGCGGAGAATTCGACAGAGATGATTTAAAGCGTCCTTTTCGTAAACTTGTTGAACCTGAAAGGCTGCAAATTGTGTTTGCCACTTCAAGAACACATCGAGCTCGTCCTTTGTGATTCGGTGTAAGATATTCCACGAACTCCGCGTCTGTATCCGCACCAGGCTCGTAACAACACACTAGGCTGAGTTTGCAGCAATTGTCCTCAATTCCTCCATGTCTTCTTGTAGCTCTAGGGCTATATCCTGCTTAGGTCCTAACAAGAGAGTGAATATTCATGTTCCTTGAAGACTATTGCGACTGCTTTGAGGTACCTTAATGTTGGAGCAGTTCTCTCTTGGGTCTTAATTAATTGCCTCATCTCAGCGCTGCGCTCAAGAATCTATTCAAACAACAGACGTGAGAACCAAGAGGTGATGAATAAGACAAGTGACTAGCTGTTTCCTCTAAAGTAGTTCATTTTGTAGTCATCCTCCCTCAAGGTTGAAATGGAACCTTTCAAGGTCGAGGTAGTTGATTTCATCACCGGTGCTGGCACCACTGACATAGTTGACAACAGAAAGATCCCAGCAGATTCGTTGTACTTGCTGCCATAAATGGAGACTTGGTTCGCTAAATTCACAGAATTCGATTCTTTAATGGATTCAAAAGCATATGCTCCAAAGGCTGAAAACGTCGTTAAATCAGCCACCAATTTGACCTACTACCGTGAGGGCAGCTCAGTGTTTTCGGCCTCTTGGTTTCTTGTTGCCTTACCTGTGATTGGAATTGATTATCAGAAACTTTTGCAGTCATTGACCAAGGTATGGACCGAGAGATGCTCCAAGTTGAAGATAAAGTAGCAATATCTTGAAAGCTGATTATAGTCTCGTAAGAGATGTACAGGATAAGTAAGCGCATACAGTAGCACCAGGTATGATTTAAAAATTAACATGCTGTCATAAAATAAGCAATCGTGCATTTATACGGGCAGGACGGAATTACAGTGACAAACAAGCAAAGCGCACCCTTACCGTTTTACAAGGGCAGTGCGATGATTTCTAAGCACATTGGGTCTACAATGTAGCTAACTAATTGTATTGCAGAGTGCTGCGGATGGCCGATGGCTTCTCGTTGTAACATAGTGGGTTGCAAATTTGTATCCCTTTTGGGTGAATTCTAAAGTAGTTCCTGAACAAGCACCCGTAATCAATATACTCTTTTGTTCCACTGGTTCTATGATACTGTTTAATTGATGGAGGAACTATCTTGTTTACCCACCATATCTTGTATTCTCATAGGGCTGCCAAAAGCATCGACTGGTTTATTAGCGGAATCTTAATTTTGCAGAGAAGGAGCTAATTACTGTAAATTACTAATTTATGTACCATTGCATCCGTTTTTCGAGCGATTTTATCTGAATCATTTTCAACACCCGGGTAGTACCTAGCTTATACAGTGTATACTCTACATTTCCACCTACATCCAACTTCATTTCGGCATATCCAGAAGTCGGTTGCAAAACCATCGGTAATTCGTTGACATTTTTTCAGCCGTCTCGGGAGATAAAGAAGTTTTAAAATTGAAGCCACTGTGAGAATGTCGATGGCTGGGGAGACAGAGCCTCTCAAGGGATTGAAGGCTGATAGACTGCAGAACGAAGCTGTTTTCCCTGCCCGTTCCAGTGTTTATGGTTCGGACCAGATTCTTGAGGCAGATACTACGTTGAAGATTGCTGCAAACGATACTTATGAAGCAATCGTTGAAGGAGATGAGGACTTTTCTAATGAGGACCATGATGCCGATGCGGTTTGGTTGCGCCAGGAGCGCGCGGATCATAAAGGATTGTACTGGATGCTGCGGCCGTCCTTGTTGAAGGTGTGCTTTGTTCTTTTTCTTGTGGCCTTGGGGTTCTCGAGTGGTATGTCAGCGCAGCGGATCATCACCCTTAAATTGGCCTGCAACAAGTTGGCACTGGAGACGGGAGAGATGTGTGATCCCACCCAGGTCCAATTGATTGTTTCCAATTTGGAGATGGCTTATAAGTTTCTGTCGAGTACAATCATGTTGTTTGTGCTGGCCAAGGTGGGTTCGTTATCTGATAAGTATGGGCGCAAAAGGTTTATAGTGGCCTGTTTGGCGTGTATCTTTGTCGGTTTAACGGTGAGGTATGTGATTATGAGTGTTTGGGACGAATTGAAGTTCTGGTCCATGGTTGCTGCCGAGATCACTGCCAATCTGGCTGGAGGAATGATGTGCTTGATCGCTGTTAGCAACAGTTATATTTCGGATGTGGTAGAACCGCACGAAAGAATCTATTCTCTTGGTCTTGGAATCGCTTCCTTGTTTTTAGGGATGAGCGCGGGGCCATTGCTTGGAAATTTCGTGCTTGAGTATGCACTGGAAGCAATTTCCAGTAGTTCACCCTCAATCTTTCAATCTGTTGAAGCTAGTGAGTTTGCTCCAATTAAATTCCTGTTGGCAATTACGCTCGCCGTCACTATGTACTCCATATTCCTTCTCCCAGAATCAAGATCAGAGAGATCGAGAAGGATGTCTCGGTCATTGTCATTTGCCGAAGAAGCCAACAACTCTCCACGCCAAAACATCTTAAACTTTATAAACATCGTCACGCCGTTGAAGAACTTGTTCTGGTTGACTCCCGAAATGCTTCCCAGAAACTTGGATCCTTCCAAGATCGTCCAATACAGAGTCACGACCTTGTTCTTAGTGTTTGCTGACTGCTGGATTGTCACCATCGGGAATGTGATTGCTGAGATCGTCATCCTCTATGCTTTCTTGCAGTTTGGCTGGAGTCAAAAAGAGTTGGGGCAATTCATGGCACTTCAGTGTGCAACCAGAGCGTTTGCGTTAATCATTGTATCGCCAATCTTCAACCACAAGCTCTTGCAGCAGCGACTCAAGTTCAAGACTTTACCCTACCTGTTTGACATGATCGACTTTTCCATCAGCATGGTTGGGTGCTTGATCGAGGTGATTGGGTTTGTGGGTGCCTTCTTTTCAAAGTCAGCCCTTTTTTTCATGGTCCTGCTTGCAGCTGGTTCGCTTGGATGTTTGGTTACTCCGACCATGGCTTCGGCCATCATCAAGTACTATCCGCCAAATAAGGTGGGCGAGGTGTACGGAGGTATGGCCTTCATAAAGAATATCCTTGGGATGATCACCCCTATTATATTCTTTTCATTCTACAAGTTTTCATTGAACACGTTGAAGATTCCCGGATTGCCTCTTTTGTTGGCTGCCCTGATACATATGGGGTGTTTCGTATTTGTTATTTATATCAAGGTGATCTTGGGTTTGAATAGGCACACGGGGACTACCAGACTCACATAAAGCTGATTTACATTGAATCCTAATGATTCAAAGGGACATTCTATCTCTCCTACTATAGTGAAATATTTATTATGATACTAGAAGATCAACGATCTTCATGAAGTTAGGCAAGCTCTTTCATTATCAAATCTCTTCACTCGGCTCTGCCGAGTAATTTTCATCCACTTTATACTCCTGACGTTCCTGATTGTTTTTGTTCACCAATTAAGCTCTGAAGTATTTTGGGCAAAAATAGTCATTCTAACGATACGCGAGCAGCATCAACTTCCTATTCATTGCACGGATGGTTGGGTATTATTATGTGACTTTGGGCTTTCTAGTGTGGGTTCTGGTTTATCCTATAATATACTCTTCTGTCTCTACACCACAATCAAGACATCTCTTCTTTATCATGTTCTTCTCTCCAGCAACCAGCAACGGGGCCAGCCAGTCATGGACGTGTCGTTCTCCAAGACCCATGCCGTTTCTCAATTTTCTGGTATACTCCTCAGCTCTGGTCTTCTTTCTCATCTCTTTTAACTGATCATTGTACTTTTTATCTCTTCTCGCTATTTTCATGGCTTCTCTTCTCTCCCACTCCTTATCTAAGCCTTCAGACGAACCCCACTTCTTCCACGCGTACTCCTCAACCTGGCATCGAAGGAAGAGTAACATTCGTGAGTATCCGTGTGGGTTGGGCTTTTCTATTCGCGGCAACAAACCTTCATCTCGTAATTCTGGATCAGTCAATAAGTAATCTTCCTTGCATTCGGTCTTTGTTAGTAGCGAATACTTTTCAGGGCTGTTCTTGGCACATTTGCGACATACTCGAACCTGTTTGAAGTTCTCAAAGATGTTGCGGTCGATCTCGATCGAGCCACATTCAACACACTTTGGTGCATTGTCAAGGTCCATTGGGGGAGCTGGCTCTTTCACCACTGTTATTTCTGTAGGTGCAGCCTCCTCGCCCTGCTCGCTGTTGATGAAACCACCACGCGAATCCTCCATTGTCGCAAAGTCAAACTCAATGTAGTCCTGTCTTCTGATCGGTGGAGGATTGAACTTGGAGATTATTGTGGGTTCAGACGAAGTGTTTAATCGAACACTGTTTCCTACTGAAATTATATCAACCTTTCCATCTGCAGATATTGCTGGAGCCGAGGGCACAGGATTTGCTTTCCTCTGTGCAGTTTTATTTTGCTCTTCATTCTTTAGCCTTTGTTGTATCTCCAATGCCCTCTGTCTGTTTTTCTCGATACGTTGTTTCTGTTCTTCGGTCAATTCTATACGGCGGCGCTTTTGATCAAGATAAGACGCGCTAATTTTTATAGATGATCCATCTAGCACTTGTGGTTTGGAAGGTTCCTTGTGTTTTGTTGTCTCGCTTGGCCCTTCACTAGTTTGAGGTTTGGCTGATTCACTAGTGGTACGCGTTCCTCTCTTGTTTAGTCTCTCCAAAGCACGCTTTCGGTTCTCTTCCTGTTATAGTTAGTATCGGCTTCAAAAATTGTATTTCTCTAGTGGTACTCACTATTCTCTTCTTCTGGCTATCAGAAAGTGCTCCTCTTGTGAATGACATATCTTGAATATTAGAAACTTGAAGATCATCATTGATTTAGTGTTTGGTCACGTGAGCGAAGCTTGGAGATGAGTTTCTATCATTATTGATTGAAACATTCATGTACAGCTTAGCGAGACACTTACGATCGTTCTATGATGAGTGTGAACTTCAATTATCGGTCACCAACCAGTTTTTCGAGTTTGTTCTCTCGAAAAGATGGGTTCTCAGTTCGTATTTAATCTAATATTGATTTCAATTCTTTGAGCCAGGCTCACCAAAAAAGTGTAAGGCTGCACTGTGCTTTCAAGGCACCCTATGCCATTGAAGTAGCAGCTCACCCCGTTGAAGTCGCCAACTGGCAAAAAAGAATGCGCAAACCCGGAATCGAACCGGGGGCCCAACGATGGCAACGTTGGATTTTA
>JAJMBT010000052.1:0-65987 GCA_030565385.1 Kodamaea neixiangensis
CAGCCGGCGTACGCGTCAATGACAGGCGAGCCTACAATGCACTCTGTCGTCAACCACAATCTCAAGCACAAGGGCCAGATATACGCAAGACAGATGGATGTATGCTATTGTCGAGGAAATATGCATTCTTCTCACTAGAATGACTCTACTGCGGATTCCTATGGGCTCATAAACACTAAAACTTGAATGCATCGTTGTTCTAGACGTGGGGCCGGAAGCTGCGGTTCACTTAATAACGTAGGTAATTGACAAGCTAGTTATCCGAAACATTTCTGGTTCTCGGTAATATTATAGTTGGTTCTAGTCCCTCAAGATGGTAGGCTTAGTAGATACTAATATCACTAATCTACCATATGTCATAAATGAACGACCATAAATTCCCAATGCTCTTCGCAAATCATCAAACCTTAAATCTTCTTTTCTAGTTTTTCAATTCTTCACACTCCATCTCCCTCAGCCTTGCGCTCTCCTACATCTAAGGAAATTCTCTGTCGAGGATTTCAATCAATTCTATCGAGATTTTTATTAAATGGTCCACAAGAATTAAACAAAACTAAATCACCTCCAACTCATACAACACGAACGGCTCGTACTCTGTATCCACCAAAGCAGCGTAGTCGTTCAAGTTGCTCTTCTTGGAGAAACCCTCACCACCCAAGTATCCGAACTTGGTGACCAACTCCTTTCTGGCCAGGCCCAAGGACTTTGCGTTGGAGCCTTGGAACTTGATCAAGAAGTGGTCAAACTGTGGGGGCAATCCGTATCTCAAGACGGACTCGATGTAGATACGCACGGCCTTGATGTGGATCCATGCGGCGAAAATGTCGGAGTATGCGGTCTTCGCGAGACGGATCAAGTCGTTCTTCGACTTGGTTTCCGTGGCCTTGGTCAAGTCGAATTCTCTTCTCAACCCGTTCAATGTTTCTTCCGAGTACGTGAAGTCGGTACGTGGGTGCCACTTGTGTTCTCTTGCTGCGGTGACAAATTCCTGCTTGTACTTCTTGAAGAGTGTCACGGCGTACAAGGTGAATTCCTGGTCGGACGCGATCTCCTGTGCTGATCTGGGTATGACAAACTGCACGACCGACTCGTACGAGTTGAGGAAGTCCTTGTTTTGCGTCTTGGGAACGGCCACCAAGAGCGTCGTCAAGTTCTCCGAGTTCAACACAAATTGCTCTGGCTTGACAATGTCGTGCAACGACTTGATGCTCAAGTCACCGTTACGTTTTCTGTCGGCAGCCAAGAAGTTGGACTTGGCGGTTTGGAACTGCTGGTATGCAGCACGCACGTCGTTGTCCAACGTGAAAGCCTCCTCGGAGATCAACTTGACCAACTGGGGAATGGGTCTTTCGATGTTGTACTTGGAGGTGTTCCATGCAAACGATTCAATGTACTGCAACACGTCCTTGGACTGCACCTTTTGTGGGGCCGAGCCTGCTGCCTGTTCTGTGACAGTCTGCAAGATATCGACAACCTTGGCCACAGAACTGGCCAATTGCGAGTCGAGCTTGCTCAATTCTTCCGACTCCTGGATTAACGAGTCCAACGTACCTATCTGGAACTCTGGTAACTGGAGCTTGGTCAATGGACAGTTACCACCGTTGAGCGATTGCTCCAACCACTCGCGTGCGTTGGCCGATTGTGGCAACGAAACAATCAAGTACTTGGCGATCGATGACATTGATTACAAATATGACTAGGCTTTGAAGCAAAATGGGTGCCGAATGCTGGGTGGAACGGGTGCTCTAGCTTGTATTGATAGTGTTGCCCATGTTTTTTTTCTCCCTTTTTGATAGATTGAGTGCGCGTAATTCTTGTACTGGTTAGTGTGGGCGGGACAGGAGTTACGCTACAGACGAAGAGCCATGAATAATCAAACTTAGAAAGTAATATCTTTGAATACAAGCAGTCTATGATGTTCTAGTGGAGGCACTCTATAGGATAACCCCTTTGGAGTGTCAAAATTGCTGTCCTGATGGCCTCTTTACTGACCCCTTCAATCCCTATCTTGCACTTCGAATCTGTCCGTTTTGGGTTTGAGTTCGTTTTTTTCTTCACATTAAATGCGATGCGATTCAAAAATTAAACAGTTGTACCCCAAGTTGTTGTCGTAATGTCTAATTCATTAGAGGTATGTTATGAGTCCGAGGTTCTCTAGAGGATCTTGAGTGTGTTTGTGGGATAGTTGTGTGGATCTGCGCAAAAAGGAGATCATGTTTTGTCTGAATACTAACGAATGTAGGAACGTCTTAAGACACACTCAACTGCTTTCGATGGCTTGTTATCATTGATTCCAGCCAAGTATTACTATGATGACGCCACTCAGGACCAATGGCAGCAGAGCAAGAAGTCCAAGCAAGAAATAAAGGAGAACAAAAGGGCCAAGTTTGACCCGGAAGCCAAGGTAGATGCCGATGAGTATACCAATTCGCATGCCAGTGCTAAGGACGTGATGAGCAACAAGGCCAGTAGTGCAAAGAAGGTGGCCTTACCAGGAAAGGCACAAACTGTGGAGGCGGAAATCTCATCTGGTGAAGAAGCATCTGAACAAGAACATGAAGCTGCTGAAGAAGCAGACACACCACTCATAAATAACACACTGTTGGTGTTTGACGACGAAGGAAACGAAGTTGAAACAGGAAAGTTTGCAAAGCAAGAAAAGAAGAAAAAGACGTTGACGCCAGAAGAACAGAAGAAGAAGGATGAGAACTTGGCCAAGTTGAGAGAAAGGTTATCTTTGAAAATAGGTGTGATGAAAGAGAAGAGAAAGGCTGTTGGAACCAAAGTTCCCGGTGCACCTAAATCAAGAGAACAGATCTTGGCTGAACGTAAAAAGAGAGATGAGTTGAAACAAGAACAAAAGTTGAAGAGAAAGCACGCACAGATGGAGGAAGAAGAAGAAGACGAAGAAGAAGAAGACGCAGATTCCGAGAACGAGGTGGACTCAGATGCACAAGATTCAAACGGAGTGCTATTTGGAAACATTGTCTTCCAGGACGGATCACGAGTAACGTCGGACTTGTCTAAACTTCGTCATACTGCAGAAAAGAGGAAACAGAAGGGCCCAGCCAACAACGATTTGAAAGCACACTTGCAGAAGCTCGAAGCCAAGAAGCGCAAATTGGCCACCTTATCAGCTGAAGACCAAGAAAAGCACAAGGAAAAGGACAAATGGAAGAGAGTGATGTCTGCAGCTGAAGGAATCAAGGTGAAGGACGATGAGAAGTTGTTGAAGAAGGCACTCAAGAGAAAGGAAAGACAAAAGCTTAAGAGTGAAATAGAATGGAAAGATAGAAAGCAGGTTGTGAAGGACACCGTTGCAGCCCGTGCCAAGAGAAGAGAAGAGAACTTGAAGGCAAGAAAGGACAACAAGGGGAAGAAATCCAAGCACCAACCCAGATTGAAGAAGTTCACTGGTACTGTGAACAAAGCCGCTAAGAAGAGAGCTGGGTTTGAGGGTAGTGCGAAGTCGAAGAACAAGAGTAATGGTAAGAGTAAGAAGTAGTGTAAAATAGCATAGACACAATGAACGAGCGAAGCGAGTGAAAGAGACTTAGTTTTGATGTCTCCACAGTGAATTGAACTGAGTACATTCATATTCAGTTAGAAAAGGTTTCAGTATGTTGAGTATACGTTCTTTATGATGAGTATTCGCAAATGATTAGTGTATCTATAGTGTGATAAGAATACAGTATGATGTACAGTTTTAGTATGGTAAGTATTCTGAGAATAAGATAAGTATACTGATAGTACGATAAGACTGATAGGTTACAATGTGATAAATATCCATGTAACTATGATCAAAGAGCAACCCTAAACCAGGTGCAGAATACAGATCCTATGACGTATTCCAGAAGGTTTAGACATGGTACGTCTGGAAGCATCACAAAGTACTCCGAGTTAACCTCATAACCGTTGAGATTGCATGGATAAATTAGATCCTTGAGCTTTGGTGAAAAATTCATGGAGATCACCAGAGACATAGCAACTACCAGAGATTGTGAGCAATCATGTACGGAAAATATATATTAAATATACAGATAAACTGTAGTGCATTCTCATGTACTCGTGTGCCGTGAACCACACTGTTTGCAGCTCTGTAAACTGACGTTTTCATACCTAATACAGAATCATCTGGAGCAACTCCATTAAATCGTAGAATAGTTCCAAATTTGACCTAACTGTTTAAGAAACACATCAATTCAATTCGATTGAACCAACTCAATTGACCACACCACCACCCCCATCTCTCTCTCCTCCCCCAGTTACTCTCCCACCCTCCATCTCCATCACTCACTTCGTCTCCGAAGTTTGCAACCAGTCCTGCATACCAAGCCCACCAGCACCGTTTCAGGTTGCTAGAAAAAACCAAGTAGCTCCAAGTGGCAATAAATTTAATCACCCCTTTTCTTCTTGATAGTGAGCTACCACGATGTTTGACCACAACAAGATCCCTCTTCCCACGCAAGTGAAGCTGTTTTTATCGCATGTCGATAGGGTATGTCATTTTTCCGCCTGATTTATCATCAATTTGTGCCTGAATTGTACTAACTGTTTGATAGCAAACAGCCAATACGTTTGGCTTGGACCACTTCGAAAAGTACTCCGGATTGCCTAGATCCTATGCTGTTTTGAGTTCCTCGTTCGTTTACTTCCTCCTTATCTTCTTGAATGTGGGAGGTATTGGTGAACTCTTGTCCAACATTGCTGGTTTCGTTGTTCCTGGTTACTACTCCTTGCTTGCTTTGCACACCAGAGGTAAGGACGACGACAGCCAATTGTTGACGTACTGGGTTGTCTTTGCCTTCTTGAACGTGATTGAGTTCTGGTCGAGTGCCCTTTTGTACTGGGTGCCTTTCTACTTTTTGTTCAAGACCGTCTTTTTGCTTTACATTGGAATTCCTTCCACCAAGGGCTCGGTCTTGATCTACACCAACATCATCAAGCCTTTCACAGATAAGTTTGTTGTTGGCGGAGGTAAGAGCTTTGCGTCGGAAATTGACAAGGCTGCCTCTGGTGTTTCTTCGTCAGTTGAGTTATAAATTCTAAAGTCCTTGGTGGGTGCTGACGCGGATGTATTCCAAGTGGATAAAAGTATACTCGAAGGTCGTTAATGTCTCAATCTTTTTAGCATCATACTGGCTACTCGGGTCCCATCAATGGACTCTTTTTTCTCTCTTCTGTGTAGTTTAAACGTACAAGTGGCCATGGAGCATTGTACTTTGTATAGTCAAATATATTGATCGTGAATTGGATTCCTAGTGACGGTTACTCAATGCTGAGTTCTACTTTCTTTGGTCTATATTGATGATTAACTGGTCCTATTTAACAAGACTGGTATATTCCAATCCCATTGGGTTTTGGAAGTCTGCAAATCCTATTCTAACATTCGAACAGTTCAAGTCTTTGACTATGTCATTCGTCACACAATCGACCTGGTATGTTTCTTCTTCTAATAGCGTTTGAAATTCCCGAAGAACCATGAACTCTTCTGCCATTTTAAACTTTTGATACTTGGAAGAGTACATACAATCCCTCACCTCTGTTCTGATAGTGACGTATTTAGGTTTAAGCCAAACCTGGCCAATTTGGCCTTCATTCAATAGGCATTGAATTGTTCCTCCGGTTATGTCATTTCTTGCTTTACCTTTGGATGTCTTCATGGTGATTGCAGCATTGAAAAATTCATGTCTCAAGCCAGCAAATGGTTCTGCTTTGAGTTCGCCAAAGTTCACAATGGTGAAGGAGTAGTAGAATTCAATTATCCCTGTACCTCCATATTCTTGCGACTGGCATGAACTGGCAGGAATGTACCCAGGATATTCCAACGTGTCGCCTTCTTCAACGTTGATCTCAACCCAGTTACTATCACTTTCTTCCGGAGGCGCTGCCTCTTTTGTCTTGACACCTTTGGTCCAAGGAAAACCCCAAGGAAACGTCCATTCAAACGAAGCTGTAGAAGCTTCGCTGACGTCGTCAAGTGAACTTGTCTTTTTCTTACTGGCCCTCGCAAGAAAAGTGTTCGAATCAGTAAGATGGAACAATACATTACTATCTGGTTGATGTGATTGATCTTTGAATTTCAAAGCCAACTCATCGAAATTCCCAACCTTCACTACCTTGACATCGGTTTCGGGCTGCTTGGTAACTTCAACTCTGTTCTTCATTCCATACATTTCAAGATTATGGAAGTGGAAGTCTGAACCGGAACCTAATTTACCAATCAGTCCCTCGGAACTATTAAAGGGAATAGCTGATACAATGGAGGACGCACTCAACACATGAAATAACACTTTTAGCATCTGATATTTGTTAATCTGTTCTTTGGAATATCCACATCTTATAAAGTACTTTATTCATTATGCCTTGGACCCTTTCTGCGTATGCTTTAGGTTTTTTGCAGCCATTTTTTTCGCTCCAGTAGTTAAGACTGGGGCCAGGCCAATCTCGCCAATTCCCATCATCTTTCAAGTATCAGCTATAAAATTCATGGAAAGTATAGTGAATGTGACTGGTAACGAGAAACTCAACGTAGATAACACCTGATGCTATTAGTTCTAATTTGAGATGAACTTAAGTCGTTTTCCTATTACAATATACTTGACACAGACTTCCGGGCACATCACCGAGAAAACCTATACCAGAGCCAAAAAAAGAACCTCCGCAGACTAAATTGCGTACCAAGGAGCATGCTCACCCGCACAACCATCCAACAGGATTGTCCTGTGAAGCGATCCATTCGCAATTACTCTCGTACTTGACATGCGCAGATCACCGTCGCTTAAAAAAAAATTGCACCAAAAAAAGGTACAAGCGAAAATAAAAGCTTCACTCCACCGAAGTGCCTTTAAGTTCTGTAGAAGCGACAGAAACTTCCAAGTAAACCCCTAGTTGTATCAGCTATTCCCACAGCAACAACATTTACGCTGTTTCGAATGTCCGGAAATATGTTTTCCTGAGCCGAGAAACGTTTCAACAGATCCAGAAAGCTTGGTTGTGAGAGGGGGTCCAATTTCAAATTGAAATTACGAGGGTTGTGCTGTCTGGCAAAGCGTTCTGTCTAACGTGCAGCTTCGACTAGCAAAATGCCTAAAGGAAAGAAAGCACTGAGGGTTATGAAACTTGTTTCATTTGAACATTCTCAGTGTATGCCTTGATTGCTTGGAAGTGGTGCACCTCATGTACATGTGTGATTTCCCGTCAAGGGTCTTGCAGAAAGATGGTTCTTGATCCCTTGCTAGATTAGGGTTATGCTTAGAAATACTTAATCTCATAATCTTATCAGTTGTGATGAGGTTCGATTGTCGTGGAGCATGAGTTTCGACGATTGAATTGACAAAGAACAAAATCTGGAGAAGAAATCTTCAACGATACAATCGATTTGCTAGCTATTTGCTGAATAAAGCCTAATGAAATGCGTACACATCCCGCTGCTTATCCCGGTTTTGCAGTTACATTCCGGTTGACTCTTGGCTCTGATTTTTCATGAACAATACCAACGTTGTATTATTTCATTCCTATTAAAGGTAAAACTACAATGAATGGGTGAGTGTGGAGGTGCTTTGGCTCTATTCAGGCTGCTCGTTTAACTTGAAGGGTTCTAAAAATAAAACAGGTGGATTGGCTGCAACTTTTGCATCAATATCGCCCATTGACAAGTACGAAGATCAGTATGAATGGTACGTGACCTTGTTCCGTTCTTGCCAAATGCATGGATAGAAGATGAGTATAAATAGCTGGTGATCGTCTCCTCTTGTTTTTCAGCCCCACATCAACACAGTCGTTCGCTTTTTATACTACCTGGTGCTGACAGAATGAAAGTTACAAATTTCTCACCTACTGAGCTCCTCTGTTTGGTACTTACCTATGCTCTCCTCACTGAAGCCACCTTTGGAAAAATGGGAGGCAAAGGCAAAGGCAAAGGCTGTGGGAAGGGTATCGGAAAGATTAAGGGTGGTGGACATGGAAATGGAGGAGGAAACATCGGTGCCATTGGTACTAGCGCGCTCATTGGTTCGGGTGCTGCACTTGCAGGAGGTTTGATCGGGTCTGGAGTCTCGCAGGGTTCCTCACAGGGTTCTTCGCAAGGTTCCATTGAAAGCTCCCTGCAAGGTTCCATTGAAAGCTCCCTGCAAGGTTCCATTGAAAGCTCCCTGCAAGGTTCCATTGAAAGCTCCCTGCAAGGTTCCATTGAAAGCTCCCTGCAAGGTTCCATTGAAAGCTCCCTGCAAGGTTCCGCTGAAGCTTCCTTTCAAGGCTCCTCACAAAGCTCCTCACAAAGCTCCTCAAAAGGCTCCTCACAAGGCTCCTTCAGTTTACAGGATGCTGTTGTTGGCGGAGGCTCGATTGGGGGATCTGAAACCTCGGAAAGTTCTTTCAATAGGCATGCCGTGGATGTTCAAGCCTCAGGCTCCATTGAGAGCTCAGGTTCAGCACATAGCTCTGTCAATGCACGGGGAATAGATATCTTGCCTCCTGGAGGTATTACCACCGGTGGTATACCTATTGTTGGAGGTGTACTTGGAGCTCTTGGAGGCGCTGCTGTCGACTTAACCTTCAACGCAGCTACTGCCATTGAGTGCACCAAGGGAAAGCTTTTGATTGACGCAGCAACTGGTGTTTCCACTGTTGTTGGAGGTGCTGTAGATGCTATTGCTGACTTTGGAGGGTACTTTCAAAGAGGCCTGTCTCTCGGAGTCAAACTCGGAGGTCGTGACGAGCACTCTGACGAATCAGACGTCGAAAAGAGAGCAGGAGAGATAGCTGCCATTGCTGCCCTTGTTCCTCCTGCCCTCTTCCTCATCTCCAACGTTGAAAAACTCAAGGATGGCTTGTTCAAAGTGACTGCTAACTTTGAGGCAAACAAGGCTGACGAATTGAATGCAGTTTTGCAGCCAAACATTGACAATCTTGTTATTGGTAACACTGGTGTTACTGATGTCAATTTGGTTGCTGACGGTAAGAGCAAGGTTAAAAACTGTGCTAAGTTCACCACTGACTTTGTTGTGAAGGCTGAGATCAGACAAGGAAAGTGTTGTTTGCCAAACTTGAAACTTAAAACTCTGTTTAAGAAGGGTGACGACAACTACAAAGACATTAAGGATACTTATGGTGACTCTGTCGAATATTCTATCGTCCCAGGTAAAGGCGAATTGAAGCCATTTGATCCTCAAACTCAGTACACCGGAGATCTCGAGATCATGTTGGGTGGAACTCCTAAAAACGGTAAGAGAACAATTGGAAAGGCTAACGGTAAGATCAAGGACTTCTTGGTAGGTCTCACAACTGACAAGAGCGGATTTGTTCAAACATGTTGGGATTGTCTTTGCAGTCCACCAAAGTCTTCACTGAAGGTAACCTCTAGTAGTTCAAGTACTGGAACAACTTACACCAAGCCATCAACTTCGCCTGTACCTTCCACTTCCTTGACAAGCTCTAGTGTTCCTCCAAAATCATCACTGAAGGTGACCACTAGCAGTTCTAGCAGTGGAACCACTCATACCAAGCCATCAACCTCATCTAAATCGTCAACTAGCTTGACAAGCTCGAGCGTCCCTCCTTCGCAGCCTCCAACTGACTTGACAAGCTCCAGTGTACCTCCAGCTACACAGCCAACCGACTTAACTAGCTCTAGTGTGCCTCCTCCTTCTCAACCTCCAAAAGATACAACTACTTGCTCAACAAGCTCAAGCGTTCCTCCAGCCACCCACCCCACTACCTCTAGTGTGCCTCCTCCTTCGCAGCCTCCAACTGACTCGACGAGCTCCAGCGTACCTCCAGCTACACAGCCAACTGACTTAACTAGCTCAAGCGTTCCTCCTCCTTCGCAGCCTCCAACTGACTTGACGAGCTCCAGTACACCTCCAGCTACCCATCCAACAAATTTGACAAGCTCTAGCGTTCCTCCTCCTTCGCAGCCTCCAACTGACTTAACGAGCTCCAGTACACCTCCAGCTACCCATCCAACAGATTTGACAAGCTCTAACGTTCCCCCAGCCACCCAGCCAACTGACTTAACAAGTGAAAGTATCCCACCTGCCACTCAACCACCTAGCAACTGGACCAGCTCGGTTGTTCCTCCTGCTTCACACCCACCAACTGAGTTAACTAGTGAAAGCGTTCCGCCTGCAACAAAGCCGGGTACTGATACCACCACAGTCCCAACGCCTACCAATCCAGGCACTAATACTATTACGACAGAAGTTCCTGTGCCATCGACAATCACTAGTGTTGGCACCACTGTGGTAACTGTGACTTCATGCTCAAAGAACACTTGTACTGCTGTACCAAAGACGACCGGTGTAATCGTGATCACCGAATCATCAACCGTGTACACCACTTACTGTCCAGTTCCAACGCCTGAAGTTTCTAAGGAAACTCCAAAGACAACTGTTCCGGAGACAACTGCTCCTAAGTCAGAGGTGCCAAGTACGGGAGTTCCAAAGACTGATGTTCCAAATACTTCTGTTCCCGTCCCAGAAACTGAGGTCCCAAAGACAAACGTTCCGAAGACTTCAACCACGGTACCAACTAACCCAGACTCTCCAAGTACAACTGTTCCCGTCAACCCAGAAGCTCCAAAGTCTGAAACTCCAAAGACCACGATTCCTGCCAGTCCAGAGTCTCCTAAGTCAACTAACCCGACAAATCCAGAAGCTCCAAAGTCTACCGTTCCTGATACCCCTCCAAAGTCTGACACTCCAAACACTACGGTTCCAGTGAACCCAGAGGCTCCAAAATCGCAACCTCCAGGTACCGACGCACCAAAGACTACTCCAGTTCCACCATCTCCAGGCCAGCCTGAAGTTCCAAAGTCGGAGTCTCCAAAGGTTTCAACGCATACAACTATTACTGTTTCTCAAAGCACCACAACTCCACCACTCGTTCCAGAAGTTATTCAAGGTAAGGGTGCTGCTTTCGGTGCATCTGCTGGCTTGTACTTGTTATTGGCCGCATTATTGTTTTAACGTGCAGCTTCATTCTTCAGTTCAAGTATACCCAAAGTATGCTCTTTCTTCTTCTTCTTTCTTCTTTCTCCTTTCTTCCTTATGCACCTATGGTAGTCGGTGCTTTGATAACATTTCTCTACTCCCAGCTTTGTTTTCTCTTATGTGTCCTCGTCATTTTAAATGGATATCAATAGAATGAATAATTTTGCCAAATTGTAATAATCAATTTTATGAATGGAGAAGCTGCCAAACATTTGAAATAGAAGCTAAGGGTCAATACTATGGTCTCATTTCCAATTCAAATAGCAAGCAACAAGTATATTATTCCAATCTAGCATCAGAATCTTTTATAGTCAGATGAAGCAGGTACAATTCTTTTAAATCTTTAAGAAAAAGACTAAAAAGTTTAAATATTATGAAGTATTGGTTCAAAAAATTCCAATAAGTTGCTTCTTCTGAGGATACGGGGTACATCTCTGGGGTCAAGGTAGGCTTCGATTACTTTTGGTGTTGGCATTTATATTAGCTTTATTATTTGGGTATCTTTTTCCTGCTTGCTACTACCTGCTAATATATTTCCAGTTCCATCAGTGCAGCATAACATACGAATGCATTGGGTATGTTCCGTAGTACCGAGTGTCAAGCTTTGAATGCTCAAAGGCTAGGAAAATCTAAGCAATGCGTGATACTGTCGTTCTTCTCCACAACTGGAAATTTAAGGTAGTAGTCAGAGCACCATTCAAACCATTTGGAGTGCCTTTCGAGCAATTCGCCTCTGTTGTATTTATCGAGTACCTTCTGTGAACAGTAAAACCGTCTTGGTGTTGGACTCGTGCAGTATATTTCCGCTTCAGTATTCCTTTCGACGTAGAAGCTGAAGGTTTTGAGGACAAACACAACTGAGTATATCTCCTTATCTATAATGCTCCAATTTGCCTTCTTGCCTCCTAATTTGAAGGATGTGTACTGGATTGGATATACGTCACCATGAATATCAGGCTGCAAAAGTGCTGCACCGATCGAGTTCGGTTTGACCTCAATGTAAATTAAGATCTTGAATCGATAGTCAAATGAACGCAAGACTTCAACAGGTGCACCCTTCAAGTCGGCAAATTGCTTCAGGTGTTCATCTGTCCATTTGAATGAACTATTCAGAAGTACCAACTCGGATAACGCCCAGGTTCTCTCTATGAAGTGTGGAATAGCATCCTGGTAAACCTTCAAAGTGGAAAGGAACGAACGCACTTGTGAAGCATCTCTTGGAAGCGGAAATTGACTAATCATCAGTAGGTTGTCCATCAACGGTTCGATGCCATTTGATGAAATCAAATGACCCTTCCATTTAATTCTGGATTCTGCAAATTGGCATTGATTCAAGCTTAACTTGACTTTAGCTTTCGATAGCCTCTTGAATAATGCTTCCAATCTGGCGTAGTGCTCAATGTTTTCAGAGCAAACAAAGAGTGTCTCAAGACATGATAATGTTTCTGGGTCATTGAATAATACGCTGTCAATGAATTGAGAGAAGACCATTGAAGAGGTAGAAAGTCCGTATGGGTAGACTTTGAATTGGAAGGTTCCTTGATCAGTTTTGAAAGCAGTGAACCTTTTTGAATCCGGATGCAATGCAATTAAGTGACATCCTGAGTTGATTACAATTTTAGACAAGCATTCGCCAAAGAGACGAGAGGATAGACGTCTCAGATGTGTATCTCTGGTGTATTGCAACTTTTCACAAGAGTCGTTGAGGTTATCGTAGTTGATCGAGAATGACATTTCGTAGGGTTCAATCATAGATGCTGAAACAAGTGGGTACAGGTACTTTTCAGCAATGCAAGGTTCGATTAAGTCAGCTGCAAGTAACCTTTCCACTTCCTTTCTGATGAACATCTTCTCAGAGGCAGTGAATGAAGGCTCCTGTTGAGGTGCATTGAGCCATTTTGTTTCATTAACTATCAAGGTAGGCTCCAAAGGTGGTGCGATGGCAGGTTGGGTTACGGGCGTGAAGAGTTCCGCATACTCCAAGAGAAGTTGTTTAATATTTCCAGGGATTTGGAGCGCTGAGATGTTATCTACAGCAATATCAAGATTCCTTACAGCCTCTTGAGGGTCGACTGCATATTCTGGAACCAAGTTCAAGACTGAATCCTCGATTGCAGTCAAGCACGCTAATTTGGACCACTTGTTCTTGGTTGCTAGTGCCGAAGCTGTGGCTAGATAGACCTGGACGTGCGGGTACAAGCTGAAACAGGTTGCAGCAAGTATTTCGATGAATGCTTCTGTATTGTATGGTTCATACAAGGGCTCTTGGACCTTGAGGGATGCGAATTTGGCGCGGTACTGTCCGCGAGTGTGGCATGGCTCTTGAGTAACGAGCCTTGCAAGACTTTGTATTCGGTTGCCTGCAGGCAGCAACTCTGCTCTTATTCCGTTGTGTGATGTAATCGATTCAGTGAGACTTCTTTCCGAGGAGGTTCCTTTATCTACAAGGACCTGCTGTGCTTTTGTCTGACCCGTTTTCTGTTTCATAGTCGATTCTTCTCACCTGTTCACAGTTCGGCGAGCAGTTCCTTTTTATAGCTGGGGGTTACGTGTTAACTCTGTGGCAGTAGTATAGAGTGCTAGGCTCAGGGGGGATATGGGCAGAGAATTGGATAGTAAACCCTCGAACCCCAAGATCAAAGTTCAGTTTAAATCCATTAAGGTTGTGTTTGCAAATTCCTGACATCACAACCAGTTGGGTTTGGGATGGAATTCAGAAGAAACGATTGAATTAGCAACCTGATTTGTGCGACTAACCAAGGGTTGGCTAGTTTACATGTGAAATTCAATTTCAAACCTCGCTCACAAGACCACACTTTGGAAGGGACCCTTTCGATCCCTCCCTACCTCGCCAACGTCTCTCCGAATGCCAAAGGGTCAACCTCAAACATGGACGCGAAAAGGTTAATTGGCAGAGCATAAAATATTTCACCGGTGCCTACATTATAAGTCAACATTCCAACCCCCTCCCAGAAAATAACACAGGGCAGTTACGACTTTCCTTTACTCCGAGCTGAGCCATTCTTTTCGAAACTGAACAATTCCATGTTCTTTCTAATCAGCGTTTGGTTGCTACCATATTCCGTCAGGTTTTTTGCTTGCTCTGAAATTTGCAGAAGGGATAGCTCAGCTGCTACTGGCCCTGCCCGGAAAACGTCAACGAGGTTGTCAGTGACTACTGGTTAACCGCGATCGTGTATGCCAGCTGTGTTCTTGTGCAGCCTGGATTTGTGCCTCTGTTGCGTCATAATACCCTATTGTTCTTTGAGCTTACAATAAACTTTTGTCCTCTTTAGTCAGTTAGCCAATGGCCAGATGCAGTAACTGTGCAAGACAAAGCGGCAGGATAGCATGACTTGCATGCTGTTGATGGAGGCACGCGCTCAAGGTGTCTTCGTCACTTGCTGTTTAGACCGCCAGGCTCTTCCATCAGCCGTGTGTTTGCGTCTTGTTTGTAGCAACTTTGCTGTGCTGGTCCGTGGTTTCAAACCTATTCATCGGTGGTTATGTCACCAGGTTTGCACTCAAAAATGCGCACTGAATGGTTGTGCTCAGTGCTGGAAGCCCCCTCCTCTGCTAATCCTGTCCGCATGACGCATGAAGTGGCGGATGTTATTGTTCTATTATTCGATTTCATAATCATCGAATTTCATCTCTGTTTTTTTTTGTTTTGTATAAATAAGTTCGTTGTTTTCCTCGTAACGTTGCCCCCCTTGGTGATATATTTGCAAAGCAGCATTCTAAAGACAAAGTAACATGGCGTCTTCGAGTCCTCAGCAGCAAGGGAGTTCCCTTTCGCAGTTAATTTCTGTGTTGGTTCCCACATTAGTCCTGTTTGCTGTGTTCTTGATCCTTTTTATCTTATTGAGAAAGAAGCAGAAGAGAGTTTACGAACCTCGTACTACAGTTGATACACTTCCAGATGAATTGGTCCCAGATGAGGCCAGTTCGGGTGCTTTTGGATGGGTGGTCCAGATTTTCAAGAGAAAGGAGGCTTTCCTTATCCAACAGACTGGGGTCGATGGGTACTTTTTCATCAGATACTTGTTTGAATTTGGTTTCATTGCATTCTTCGGATGCTTGATCTTATGGCCTATTCTTTTCCCAGTCAATGCCACCAACTCCAACCACAAGAAGGGTCTCGACATTCTTTCGTACTCCAACGTCAAGACTAGATGGCGGTCGTTGGCCCACGTCTTTATGTCCTGGGTTTACTTTGGCAGTGTCATCTTCCTCATCTACCGTGAATTGACCTACTACACCACCTTCAGACACGTTGTGCAAACCACCCCCTTGTACGACTCGTTGCTTTCGCTGAGAGTCATGCTCTTGACCGAGATCTCCGACGACTTGCAGAAGGAAGAAAAGGTGCGCCAATTGTTCCCAGCCGCCAACCACGTCTGGTTTGGCCGTGACTACGAGGAGTTGCAAGACGACGTCAAGGAACGTACCAAGTTGGCCAAGAAGTACGAAGGCACTCTCAACGGTTCCATCTCCAAGGCTGTGAAGAAGCACGCTAAATTGACCAAGAAGAAGCAACCCACCCCATCTCCCGAAAACGACTTGGACAAGTACTTGAAGAAGCGTCCTACTCACAGACTCAAGTTCTTGATTGGAAAGAAGGTTGACACATTGAAGTACGGTGTCGAACACTTGGAAGAGTTGAACACGAAGATTGCCGAACAACAAGAAGACTACGAATTGAACAAACAAACACCTGCTGTATTCATTGAGTTCCCTACCCAATTGGAGTTGCAAAAGGCATACCAAGCTGTAGGCTACAACAAGGAATTGAAGGGCGTTAAGAAGTTCACCGGCGTCGCTCCAGACGATGTGATTTGGGAAAACATTCTGTTGACCACCACCAAGAGAAGAATCAAGAAGGCCATTGCATCCACCGTTTTGACCTTGATGATCATTTTCTGGTCCATTCCAGTCGCCGTTGTGGGTTCCATCTCCAACATCAACAACTTGACTGACAAGGTTCACTTTTTGAGATTCATCGACAAGATGCCAGCCAAGCTCATGGGTATCATCACTGGTTTGTTGCCAGTTGTTGCTTTGGCCGTGTTGATGTCGTTGATTCCTCCTTTCATCAAGAAGATGGGTAAGGTGAGTGGTTTGACCACTGTGCAACAGGTTGAAGCCTACTGTCAATCGTGGTTCTTTGCTTTCCAAACCGTCCACCTGTTCTTGGTTATTACCTTGACGTCTGCTGCATCTTCTGTGGTTACTTCTATTATTAGGGACCCAACCAAGGCCTTGAACCTTTTGGGTGAAAACATCCCACCAGCCTCGAACTTTTACATCTCATACATGTGTTTGCAAGGTTTGACTATTTCTTCTGGAATGTTGCTCCAGATCGTTCCCCTTATCTTGGCCCAGTTCTTGGGTAAGATTCTCGACAAGACACCTAGAGCCAAGTGGACCAGATACGTCACATTGGGACTGCCAGCATGGTCGACCATCTACCCTGCCTACCAACTTTTGGTTCTTATTGCTTTGGTGTACTCGATTATTTCTCCATTGATTCTTGGATTCGCTGTGATTATGTTCATTTTGGTTTGGATTGCGTTCCTCTACACATTGATTTACGTGCAGAGACCTAACAAGAACGACGCCAGAGGAAGAAACTACCCTAGAGCTTTGTTGCAAACGTTTACGGCTTTGTACTTGGCTCAATTCTGTTTGATTGCGTTGTTTGTTTTCAAGAAGAACTGGGTTGCTGTTGCCTTGGAAGCTGTGCTTGTTGCAGCCACCATTGGATCGCACGTGTACCTCAAGTATAAGTTTGTTCCATTGTTTGACATTGTTCCTATTTCTGCTTTGAGATACGCCAACGGCGATTCTACTGCTCAGTACCCAACTGACAACGGAACCAAGGAGATTAAGGTTGAAGGAGCCAACTACTGGGAAGGAGGAGCTGAGTTGAAGGAGGGTTCATTTGTTGAAAAGGCCAGTGACTCTGAAGGAGCCACTACCTTTGCAGGAACCTCGCACGCAGCTGCTGCCTCTCCAGAGAAGAAGACTACTACGACTGACATTGCTAAGAAGCCAGTTACGTTGATCAAGAGATTCTTCAACCCCAAGTTGGAGACGTACGACTTGCTCCGTTCTACAATGCCAGCTGTGTTGAACAACTACATTGAGTACCACGACTCGTTCATGAAGCACGCGTACGACGACCCAAGTATCTCGGACAAGCCACCATCGATCTGGGTTGCACAGGACAAGTTGGGACTTGCGGAGGCCGAGCAAGCCAAGGCACAGGAACACAACATCAACGTGTACACCGAGCACGCCGAGTTCGACGAGAAGAACACTATTGTTTATACCGGACCTCCACCTTCGTACGAAGAAGCTTTGAGACTTTAATTGTTTAATACGTTTTCCTTTCTCCTAATATTAATTGCTAATTTGACAGGTTAGTGTAGTGATGTGGGCGGTGATTTAGAGGATCCAGCCTGATCATAAGAATATATTTATTGTTTTGTTGTTGTAGATGAATGAAGATTAGTTCTTAAATATGAAAATTTCAATATGTCATTGTCTGCAAAGAGCAATAAAGAGGTGGGGACTGGTCTTTCCTATCTTGAAATCAGGTGGTTATTGTCTACATTTTTAGGACACACAAGTTTATGCTTTGCAAACTCGCTAAATTTTCAGTATACCAAAGTGTATATTATCCATTATATACTTGTTATGTAGAGAGTGCAGCATTCTCATCTTCCAGAGACAATACCGGTTCGTAAACAGAACAATGCATTCTCCACTCTACTAAAGGTCCAAATAAATGCTTATCATCGTGTGACTAGGCTTGGCTATTTTTCCTTGGTTTGCGGTGGGTTGGGGCCTTCCGAGAAACTGGGTAGGCTATCTGTGTTGTTCAGCGACAGGCCCTCGATGGGGTGATGCAGCTGTTGCGGTGGTGGGGATGAAGGGGGGAGGAATGTTTCTGCTGGTGTTGTGGCTGAGTTGATTTGTGAGTTTGTTCTTGGTGGAGGTGCTGTCATGGGTCGTCTGTACAAGTCTTCTTCGTCTGAGTCGATAGGGTATGTTCCGGGAGTGGATGAGGGTGGTGCGCCAGGAGGTGCGCCAGGAGGCGCACCGGTGTTGTCCACCGAACGGTCTGCCTCTGGGTGCTCGTCGGTGACTATGTGTGGGATGTTGTTTGCAGGGCCCACGTTATTGGCGTCGCTCACCAGTCTGTGGTGGGCAGGTGGGACGGGCTGAATAGTGGTCAGTTTTGCATTTGGATTTGCGTGGAACTCGCCATTGTTGTCGTAGTATCCCATATCGTATTCGTTTGCCGTGGCAGTGTACGTTGGAACGTAGGCACCCGGTACATCTCCCTCTCTACGAGGATCCGGCTGGTTATAATGGGACTGCGATTGTCTGTACAGGGGAGGGGTCATCCAACGAGTTCCGTAAATAGGTTCCGCTCCTTGCTGTGACCGTCTCTTATTCACCCGTATGGTGCCAAACACAACAATCAAGATAAGCACTATGAAAATGGCAAAAAACGCCCACCGTGCACCACCAGACGCCCAGGTGTCGGTACTACCCCAATCTCTCTTGATATACATGCTGGCGAAGATGGATGATTCAAGAAGAGTGTGGTCTTTTTTTATAATTTCCGGTTACTTTATACTTTTTTTCGTAGGGAGACAAAGTAGCGTTTGGTGCCAGCGAGAGGCAAGTGGGCTGGGTAAATTTAGTGAGAATATCGCGCAGTGACCTCATCGAAGGTTAGAGACGAATGAAGGGTTTGGGGATGGGGATGGGGATGGGGATGGTTGAGTGGGTGAAGATGTAGGTGATGTGCGAGAGGGTGTATATGTGAATGCAAGCAGGGTAGAAAAAAGTGAGCAGAATGATAAGGGAATAGTGGAACCTGAAGAGCAAGAACAAGAGACGGAGTATTCTAATGTTCAACAAGGCTTGGGGCTATTTCCTGATCTCAGGATATTCGTGATGCTTAGAAATTAGTGAGGAAGTTTGGAGATAGAAGGAGATAGAGTGGGATGTATAATGGAGGTTTTCAGTGAGAGAGACGTAGATCTGAGTTTAGGTGTGTGTGTTTATGTGTGTTTATGTGTGTGTAGATGTGTTTACTGAATGATATATCGCTCCAAGCTGTATGTCTGTGGCAGTTCCTTCTCGTGAGCTCAGGGCTAGTGATAAAAATTTCATGCTTTGTTCCGACGCCGGCTTTTTCCGTTTACGGCGATTTGAATTTTACGAGCCGATCTGAATTTTGCGAACAGGTTTGAATTTTGCAGTCACTGAGCAGCAGGGAGGAAGATGCTGGGAATGGAATTGGGCAAGGAATCTGGGGACATGCGATTGGTTCTTTCGATCAGAAGGTGTGTATGGGTGGGGTGAAGATGGCAGGTGATTGAATTAGTACTAACAGACAGGTTATTTTGGGAGAAGAATGGAGGGAGAGTCGGGGGTGTG
Source organism: Kodamaea neixiangensis (assembly GCA_030565385.1). Lineage (NCBI taxonomy): Eukaryota > Fungi > Ascomycota > Pichiomycetes > Serinales > Debaryomycetaceae > Kodamaea > Kodamaea neixiangensis. Next base: position 19,452 of record JAJMBT010000052.1, read on the forward strand.
GGTGCTGGAGAGGCGAGGGAATTGGTAGGCGATGGGGGAGAATTGAGGGTAAAAGGCGCTGAAGGTGTGATTGGAGAGGCTGGGCAAGGTGGTAGGATGATTGAGAGTGGTGTGAATGATGTAATTGATGAGGAATTGCCTTTTGGTTTGAAGAGTGTTGCTATGCAGAACACTTTGCAAGAGATGAATGGAGAGAAAGTTGGTAGTGAAGGGACGGGATTACGTGTGGACGATATACGAGAGGACACATCACTTGCGAATCGGTTACAAGAGGATGGTTTACGTGAGATTGGAGGACCTGAAGTTGGTTTAAGTGGAGTTGAAGAGGAAGAAGTAGGCACAAAAGATAAAAATTTGCAGCAATTGCTGCAATTGATGTGCAAACTGGCCAATACGCTGGAATTGAGTACCGGGGATGATCACAGATATGGTTTTGGTTCACTGGAAGGTTTAAATGTTCTTGATGGAGAGCAAATTGAAGTGCCAGCAGTTAATTCCCAAGTTAAACATAAAGAGAGCGATCCTAGTTGTCCTCAAAGTGAAGCATCAGAGATTAAAGTGCTTCAAGTCGACATGTCAAACATTCTCACCATTTGGAATCATCTCATCTCAGGCCTTCAATCCGAAAAGGAACTCTCACTAGGTTTAGTCAACTCAGCCGACTCCAACATCTACATCGACCAATTTGACGAGTTCCACCGCTTCAATATGCTTCTCACACTGCTCAAATCAAGCGTGCTTCATGTCTACAAAAAGTCCTTCCCAACCACCATTCGCGACATCTACTACCTCGACGTAGAGGTCTACCGAGGCAAACAAGACATGTGCAGCAGAAGTCTCCAGCTCCTCTTCGAGTCGACCCTCGGCTTGTCGTTGGAACATCACCTCCGCATCTATCCCTCGCAGAAGGGCCTCATGTACGGAGGGGGAGGCCTCGTGTTGGATTTCGAGACTCTGGGCAAACACTCGGTTTTCCGGCTCGACTGCGATGAAGATCCTATTCTAATTCCAATCTTCGATACTGTTAAGTACACTTCACCAGGCCAATTGGCTGTGGCTGTACTTGAAAAGGAGGCAGTTTTCAAGTCTCTATGTCAAACCATCAAGGAAATGCGCCCTCCAAGCCCAATTCTCGTTGTCACGGGCAAAGGCTTCCCTGATAGGCTCACCCGTAGATTGTTGAGATGCTTGGCAAGCCAGACCAAACCCAATAATAGCGGCTGCAAAGTCGTAGCCTTCGTTGACTCAGACATCCATGGAATGAACATATTCCGGCTGTACCAGAAGCAATGTCTGGTGTTGGAGTATGGGGGAGCTCATTTGTTGAGTCTTTGGAGGAATTGGATGGATATTTCAGCCAGAGATCATAAGTTGATGGTATCATGTTTGAAGACCACGCAATGGAACAGTGGCAGCGACTTGCTCATCCACCGTGAAATCACTAGAGGTTTGCACCTTCAGAAAAAGGCAGAGATGAATAGTCTTGAAGATTTGAATGTAAAGGTCTTGGCTAGAATACAACATTAGCCGTATGATAATGAAGAGAACAAAGTTTGAAGAACCAAGGAACAGAACGGAATAGAGGACAACACTGAGAAGTGAGACGAAGTGAGATGACGTGAGACGAAGTGAGACATGATAGAGATTGAATATCAAAGTCATTGAACGAGAATTGAGAAACGAAAACAAGAATGATGGAAGCACTCGATCACGTTGAATTCGCAATCACTGATTCGCAATCGATCGCAATCGGGTTATGGGAAATTCGTGTAGGATTACCCAAAATTTTTCAGGACACCGAAATCGTTGGTTAAATTTTTCTAATTCAAAGGTATTACTTGTTGAAGTAAAGAAAAGACCAGAATGAGCTACACCACGCGCCAAGTTGGAGCTGCCAACACCTTGGAACACAAGGTTTACCTTGAGAAGGACGGCAAGCCCGTTTCTCCATTCCACGACATCCCATTGTACGCCAACGAGGAGAAGACCGTGTTGAACATGATTGTCGAAGTTCCAAGATGGACCAACGCTAAGATGGAGATCTCCAAGGAGATCAAGTTGAACCCTATCATCCAGGACACCAAGAAGGGCAAGTTGAGATTTGTCAGAAACTGTTTCCCACACCACGGGTACATCCACAACTACGGTGCTTTCCCACAGACCTGGGAGGACCCCAATGTCTCGCACCCAGAGACCAAGGCCAAGGGTGACAACGATCCTTTGGATGTCTGTGAGATTGGTGAGAAGGTTGCTCACGTTGGAGAAGTTAAGCAGGTGAAGGTTTTGGGTGTCATGGCTTTGCTCGACGAGGGTGAGACCGACTGGAAGGTTATTGTTATTGACGTGACCGACCCATTGGCATCCAAGTTGAACGACATTGAGGACGTCGAGTCGCACTTGCCAGGTTTGTTGAGAGCTACCAACGAATGGTTCAGAATCTACAAGATCCCAGACGGAAAGCCAGAGAACCAGTTTGCTTTCTCGGGTGAATGTAAGAACAAGAAGTACGCTGAGGAGATCATCACCGAGTGTGCTGAAGCTTGGGACAAGTTGGTGAAGGGTGAGTCTGTCGACTCTAAGGACATTGACTTGACCAACACCACCTTGGCCCACACTGCCACTTTCTCGGAGGCTGCTGCTCATGAAGTCCCAGCTGCCTCTCCATTGGCCCCAGCCCCAATTGACAAGTCGATTGACAAGTGGTTTTTCATCTCGGGTGCTCATTAAGCGGCCTGATTACTGGTACACGCTAGTATACTTGACTTGACTTAGAGTACTGGTACTCAGTACACTTTGTATTGAGAGAAGTATGTTATTAAGTAGAATGCAGATATGATGAATGAGTGTAGACTAGAATATTCTGGCATTGAGAATGCTGAGTATACTTCAAATTGATGTCAGTATACATATTAAGAGTAGAATACAGATCTAAAGTTGAGATGACTCTTATGATTTTCATTATGACTCGGTATGATCTGAGTCTGGTAATGATAAAAGTGTAGGTATTAACGAGTATTGGAAGTAAAAGAAGTATTAGGATGATGATAAGTTGTGTTTAGGGACAGTTGTACTCGTACTGTTCTTCATATTATGCCACACATACTGGCCTTAAGGCCAGTATGAGCATTAGATTTCTTAAATTTTTCAACTATGGACAACTACAAACAACTACACCCCCTAGGCTGTACAGCATCTGAGGCGTTCCCCTCGTTGGTTCTGATCCTAGAGTCCCATGGCAAGACCGTGTTTGATGTTCTAAGTTACGATTCAGGGACGAATTTGATCCTGTTGGCGAAGGTATTGGGTCGGTCTTTACGTGAGATTGAGGAGTATGTCAGGCATTTGAAGGCTGATTTGCAGAGGAATGTTGATTTGAGGGTGGACAGAGCAACTCTTGGAGGTGCTGTTGGAGGCGCTGCTACTACTGGAGCCAGTGTTGGAAGTACTGAGCGTACTGGACGTACTGAACGTACTAGAAGTGCCGTAGGCAGAACGCGTTTCATCAGTACTGGAATGCCTACTTTGGATCGACAAATGGGCGGAGGAGTCCCATTGGGCGAGATCACTGAGATCTTTGGAGCTAGTGGATGTGGGAAGTCTCATTTATTACTTCAGTTGGCCGTACAGTGCCAATTTAACATGAAATCAACAGATTCATCCGATATTGAGGGAGGCGAATGCATTTACATCTCAACTGAATCGTTCCTAGAAACAAGAAGGTTACAAGACTTTACAAACCATTACAAGAGTGTCCGTCAGGATATTCTGGCGGATATTCTGGACATTCTGATGGATAAAGTATCATATATGTACTGTCCCGACCTAGAATCACAAGACCATATCATGTTCACACAACTACCATTAAAACTCAAAGAAGGAGGAGTCAGGTTGGTCATCATCGACAGCATAGCACAACACTTGAGACGAGAAGAAGTAATTTCTAACAGCACATACCTCAAAGACATCGTGTCAGCGCAAGAAGAACGACTTGAAGAGAATGAAGAGTTTCAAAGTGTGCGATATCAAAAGTACCAACTTCTCAACAAGTCGGAGAGCTACAAGAACAAAAGCAGCAAGGCAGAATACATATTCTTGATGCACCGACACTTGACAAGAATCGCAAGGGAGTTTGACGTGGCAGTAGTGTTGGTGAACCAAGTGAGTGACTTCACAGTACGATCTGAGGTTGAGATGGACAGCTCGATCAACAAAAGCGATGAGATATTGACCAATCCTATGAAATTGGATTTCCAAATGGGAATTAATGCTGGATGGGACACAAGTACTATCCACCGCGCATTCAATAGTCTGAACCCAGATCAAGAGATAGACAGGGTCAAGCAACAGGTTTATGAATGGCAGGAGAGAAATAAACGAAGAAAGATTGGCAGGGAAACAGACACAGAAACAGATACACAATCATCAGCCAACAACACTATCACCAACATTGAGGAACGTGGAATGGGACGCACTAACGGGATTGACCCCCGGAGACCACCCTCATCTTCTGCACCCGAATTCCAACACCTCACCAAGAACATCGAAAGACTCAACACTCAAACCAAGAAGCAAGTACCCACACTAGGCTACACATGGAGCAAACGAATCCAGAACCGAATTATGTTGATGAAGTTCTATCGTCCTATTCTCAACCATGACCTTGGGACCACTGACCAAGAGAGAATGGACCCGGAAACAGGAATCACGTACTCACAACTCATGGAAGGATTCAACTTGGATCATGCAGAAGAAGCTTCCACGACGCAGCAACCAAGTCTTCTAGAAGGATGGAACGTCCATCGGTATGCAAGTGTAGTGTGCACTTCGCACAATGCAACCACGGGTTCCAATAAGGTTGAGTTCGCAATCAGGCAGCATGGACTTGCTGAGTGTTGAATGACGAGTGAGCGAGGAGTGAGAGTGGGTGCTATTGAATGCTGACTGAGAATGAGTGGGTGCTATTGAATGCTGACTGAATGAGAGTGGGTGCTATGGTGGTGCGATGCTAGTAGTGATAATCATCTAGATCGTATACCATCTCGACACTACCGTTGGTAGCCCCGTATCTCGCCGATTTGACTCCGCGACTTAGCAATTGGATCGAGGAGGGGTCGTGCACCTCAATCGAAGAAAAAAATGATTATCACCCGAACAACAAGAGCGAGTCAAGAACCAAGATTAGACCGTTCTGAAAGACGATAGGAAGCCCGTTAACAATGAAGGTATGTGTAGATATGTGCGTTGGGTGGTTATGACGTGTTGAGGAGAGGTGGTGGTGAATTTGACTGGCTGAATGGAAAGGACGCGAGAGATATCTGGAGATATGATCGGCCCATGTGTTGGTTATTGGAGCTCTTGGAATAGCAATGGCATTGGGAATGCTATGTTGAAGGCTTTTGTCATGCTCTAGGCGTGACTATTGGCACTCTAGAAGTCAGCCAGGATCAAAAAGCCTACTTTTATCAGAGATACTAACATGAATTAGTTCATTGACGAAGTCGATATCGAACTCGTAAACCAGGAACTCAACTTCCACACACAAGACAACAACTTGGTGATAAAAGGAGGATGCGACTTGTTCACAACCAAGCCAATTGGATCGGACAGAAAACTATTCAAGACGATCCATAAACATCTTGACCAGATCATCGAAGACAACCAGTTTCTGAGGTCGATGGAACGCGAACGTCAGAATTCGATACATCTGTTATTTGGAAGCAGTGCGAGTCCTCCGGGGAACGGGTTCACGCATAGAAGGGGGTCGTATACGACGGAAAGAGAACGAAGGATGAGCTCGAATCTGGGACACTTCAATAAAGAGTTCACGCACGCAAACTCGCCGTTTGCAGCTGTGCTGCAACAGCAGCAGTCGCCAACAGAAGAAACCAACGAAGTGGACGAATCGCCTTTCGGGCCCCTCAAGAACACAACGACACGTAAAACATTTGCATACTTGATTGCAATCTTGAACAGCACGTACCCAGACCACGACTTTCTGAATTTGCAGCCCACGACCGAGAACTTCCACCGGATCCCCAGCCACGAGGACCTCATGATCAAGTTCAACAACTTACTCATTTCGTTGGGCAAGAAAGAGTCGACGTTGAACTGGATATGGGACACGGTGAATGTGTACATGGATATTATTCCATCCAAGACGTCGTCACCACATTTGTCTGCACAAGCTGGAGGAGCTGGTCTGAGGAAGAACAGCTTCAATGCGTCGTCGTCGCTACCAAAGAGCTCTATTTTTACGTCCAATGCAGCAGGCAGCAATGGAACTACCACAGCCAATGGCGAAGGATCGCCCCCACAACACACAGGCTCCAACTCCACCAGCAGCAGCTCCAGCCAATACGAAAACTGCCAGATATACCTGTTTGAGCCGAGCGACGAGCTGATCTTGGACGACTTGAACTACCCGTACCAAACCATGTGGCTGTACTACTGGTTCATCTACAACAAGAAAAAGAAGAGAGTCAGCTTCATCTACCTCACTGCGCTCAACAAGGTGCACTACTCGATGGTGAATAACAAGCAATTGACGTCCCAAGAAGGAACCAAGGATACCCAAAGCACCAAGGTGTTGAACGGCGATGACGAAGATGACGTATACGCAGACGAATACGCAGACGAAGAAGCAATCATAGATGATGAAGACGATAATGACGTGGTTGGAGACTTGGAAATTTAGCAAGCATCAGCTGATCACAATTGAGATTTGTATGTCTTGAGTATGTAGAGCCAGGCACGAAGCTGGCACTGTAATAGTAACCATCGCAATTGAGATTTGCATTGCAAACCTTAAGTATGTAGTGCCAGGCAACGTGCTGGCACCAACGATCACAATCTCGCCGATTAGGTAGGCAACCTAGGAAAAGTCGCACAAGCAAACGGTGACAGCAACATAAGCTTTTTTATCTAGCACAAAAATTCACAGGGTAAGGTGGATCCGAAAAGTTTCCCCCACATAGCAGTATGGGGGAGCTAGCAGCTCGATATATAAGCAGCTACATCGAACCACGGTTTAGAATTGAATTGGAAACTGAATTAGCAAAATGAAATTATCAACAGACGTATACTTGGAGTTGAATGACGGGAACAAGATCCCTGCCCTTGGATTGGGAACTGTCCCTAGTGAGCACGACTATGAGGTGAAGGAGCAGGTGATTGCTGCTGTCAAGGCAGGCTACAGACACATTGACACTGCTTGGTTCTATGGTACTGAAAAGTTCATTGGACAAGCATTGAAGGAGTTGTTTGACAATGGAGTTGTGAAGCGTGAAGAGTTATTCATCACGACTAAGGTGTGGCCCTCGCACCACGAAAGAGTCGAAGAATCGATCAACAAGTCGCTCTCTGACTTGGGTTTGGATTACGTCGACTTGGTCTTGCAACATTGGCCATTGTGTTTTGACCCTAGTGGTGAACAGAAGGTGCCTGGTGTACCCAGAGGCTCTGACGGAAAGGTCTTATTTGCTGATGACCCAGCTACAGGAACAAAGTACATCGACTTCTACCATAGATTGGAGAAGTTTTTTGATACTACAGACAAGGTCAAGTCCATTGGTGTTTCCAATTACACCATTGGAAGACTTGAGAAGTTGTTGCCTGTTGCAAAGCACAAGCCTGTGGTTAACCAGGTTGAATACCACCCTCAATTGCCACAACAGGACTTGGTCGACTACTGCACCAAGAACCAGATCGTGATCACAGCCTATTCTGCGTTTGGTTCCGGTGGTGCAAAGGTATTGCAGATTCCTTTGATCAAGGAATTGGCTGCAAAGTATAAGGTGACTGAAAATGAAATCGCCATTGCTTACCATATTTTGCAGAACCGTGCAGTATTACCTCGTTCTTCTAACTTGGAGAGAATCAGAACTATTGTCAGATTGCCTCCATTGACCAAGGAGGAATTGCACCAGCTTTATCAAGTTGGTGAGGCCAACCCTAAGCGTTATATTACTGAGGATTGGGGCACTGAATTAGGTTTCAAGTGGTGGTATTAAATACAACCTTAAACATTGATTCCATCATATTACTGTAAATAATTGGTTTCTCTAATTTCCTATTGACTGTTGTATGACTTTATATTTAAACAGCAGTTTCCTCTACCTTTGCCTTCTTTGCCGACTCTTCATCCTCCTCTATCTTCCTCTTGTTGACCGTTACTATCTCAACATGACTTGGTTTCACCGAAGGTGGTGGTGTTAATTCCCCAGCAACCTTCAACACTCTGGTGTTCTGTTTCTCTCCATTGACCGTTCTAAAGTACGGCTGACACCTCCAGAATGGAACTGTTCTATATGATCCACCCCATGATTCAACTGGACCTGTGGAAATGACATCCAATTCTTCTATGTTGCTTTGAGCAAAGATTGCTCCCACAATCTCCTCAACCTTGATAACAATCTCCTCCCACTTTTCATTGGAATCGTGCACGCTTGTTTGACCTATCATGGGTCTTAATTCTTTGTGCGTGTTCAAGAACGCATGCAACATCTTAAAGAAATGGGCTTTCATAGCATGTCTGGATGCTGCCGAGCTGGGTACACTCTTGACGATTTCGAAATATTCCCTTAGTATTTTGTCGACTCTAGGAAACTGCATTTCCTTGTCGTTGTTCTTGAGCCAGAACACCCCAGGATTGTATAAGTTACCTTCGGCTGACATCACTCCATCACACGTAGTGTTAGTTATGCAACTTTCAACGTCTTCAGGATATAAAATGTTCCCGTTTGAAAAGAAAACTTGGTCCTTAGGTAAGTTGTCTCTCACGTACTTCAAAATCTTCCAGTTAGCCAAGCCAGTAGCTTGGCCCTTCATATCTCTGGTCCTTCCATGAATGGTGAGGAACTGTGCTCCGGCATCTAAAACCATTTTCGCGTACTCTAAAGACTTTTCCTTGTCATTGTAGATTCTAATCTTCGCTGTAACCGGGACCTTTAAGTTATCATGCAAGTTTCTGATCAACTTGTGGATCAAATCCCAGTCTTCCATTAAGAAGGCTCCGTATTTTCCTTTCCTAGCAATCCCCTGAGGACATCCCAAGTTCAAATCAACGGCATCACATTTGTCTTCTACAAACTGAGCAGCCTTCAACAAGTAATCAGCATCGTTGGCACAGAACTGAACAACCAACGGTCTGTCCTTTTCAGCATCGCCGTCAACTTCACACCACATAGACTTACGGTACTTCTCGTCTGTGGCAAACAAACGGGCATGGAACATGGGTGTGTAACAAAGCTCTGCTCCATATCTTCTCGATAGTATTCTCCACGCAAGTTCACTCTGATCCACCATAGGTGCGACTATAGTCTTGGGCTTTCCAATACGCTCGAAAAGTTCCCTTCCTTTGATTTTGCCCTGGACAGTCATACTGCTATTGAATCTTTTGAATATCAAATGGCACCAACGAGTCATACACTCAGATCCATTGAATTTTCCTCTCATCTCAGAAGGTTGTATTGCGGTTTGGGTGTATTGCTTTTTTTAAGCAGTAGATTAAGAGACCATACAAAGTGTTAATGATCTTGGATCAGAGACTAAGGATATTCACCAGTTTAAACATGGTTGAAAGAAGTTGTTAGGAGATGTATAGACGGTTGAGGTTCAAGATGTTTGGTATTCTTTTGGGTCTTTTACGAATATTTTATGAATTTTTCTAGGATATTTATAAACGGTAAAGTAAAAATAGTTAGTGTCACTTGATGTACGGAGGAAGGGACTCTTCATCTTCTGATGGATGGCAATCTTTTCGAAGCAGTGATTTCGGAAGAAGATCTGACTTTGCTTGTTTGAGTGTTTCCTGGCTTGAAGGCTGAACTGATGATGCGTGTGGGAGGAGACTGTGTAGTTGTATCGATTCGGCTGGAGGCTTCCGTTCAAAAATTGAAAAGAAGTACTTCAACTTGTTGAGGACTCTCGAACGAAGTGAAACCAGGTGTTCACTCTTGTTATCTAATGGAATAGATTCTGTTGAAGGTTTCCGTCTGAAAATTGAGAACAACTTCTTCAACTTGTTGAGGATACTATGCCATAGCGATAGTAAACCTTCCCAACCAAAATCCTGTATTGCCATGAACAAGAATAAGCCCACATAGCCCACTATATATAGAGCAACTATCGAACTGATAACCTCAATCACTATCATAACTGCTTTTGATAACTCATGATCTTTTGATCCTATGACTGTTGCTTTGGGAATTGCAGTTTTGCCAGAATAATGAGAAGTTGCGGATAACTCACCCGAGTTAGTATATGAAACTTTGAGTGTAGTTGCAGCCAGAAATTTTGTGATGGTCGTCTTGCTCACTGTTGTACCTGGAACTGTTGAGGTGACTACTTCAAAGTCATCACCATCATCATTGTTGAATTGAGCGACTGAAATCTCTTTAGTTTCCAAGTTATGAACTAGGTACATGGACAGGAGTATGTTGTAGCCCAAAACAACATCAGCACCGCCATACGAATCAATATCAAGATAGCAGTCAGATTTGTCTTTGATTGTTATGAGATTCGCCAATGGTATCAGAATCTTCTGGCCACCAAAGTTAAAGTCTATGCTGACGTTAGAATCTGAAGCTGGGCATTTTATCTGGTAACCGGTGCCTTGGTACGATCCTCCCAATGACTCCAGCAACAAGTTCAACAAGTAACGTGGAAAGACAGAGTCTGAAACAAATTTATCAATAGTAGCATTCATTGGGCCAGATATCAAGGTCACATTATTAGGGGCACCTCCACTAATTGAAATGGAATTCATCCTTATCCTCGAACCACGGACTGTGTCCTTTAATGTTCTGAGGGTGGTTAATACACCATCATATTTCTTGTGATTCACAGCTCCAAGAAGTAACTTGGGACGTTCTCCAAAGTTTATGGAGTACACTTTTTTGAGGATTATTCCTTGGCTTTTGAGTTGGTCTGGAAAGCCATCGTGTTTGGTTTTTTTAACTCTATTGCCTAACCCCAATCGTCCTACCTTTTCAGTGTAAAAGTTGGCTGCAAATACAGAAAAGTTGAGGGCTGATTCGGATAGTTTGAGTGGAACCGTCCCCCATACTCCTTGCGTAAAACTGCCGTATTTGAACGCTCCTTTCGATGAATCAGAGGAGAAAGCACCTGGTTGACTAGTTTGGAGAGTCCCAAAGGATGTGCAAGTACGTGATTCTGTGGGTTGCTCTGATCCCTGAGGTTTTTCGCAATGCTTACATTTGAAGCTTGCTTCACTGTACTCTCCACAATAAACATCATCAGTTAGAATCCAAGTTTCTGGAGCACCAAAATCAAGTCTCAATCCTATCTGGGATTCACCGAAGGTCAAATTCGCTACGTAGAAGTGGGTACTGTTGCTAACCAGTTCACCCTTCTCCAATTCAGACAGCAGCGGTTCAAGCTCGTAAACATTCAAATCAAGCTGAAGAGATCCTTGAGGTGCCTCAGAAGTCACCAACCGGACAATTGAAAGCAAGAACACGAACAAAGACAAATTCATGACATTCATGACAAATTAGTTGTTAAATTTTAGGATCTCCCTCTTCTTATGAAGCATCTTCACAGGCTATGCGAGATGAATTGATAGTTGAAATAGAGTCATTCCTCGCGGATGATGGTTCAAATACACTGCGAAATAAGCTGATTGATGAGGTCATTGTTACCTCCCTCAGATCTTGCACTCGAATGCAACTTTGAAGCGTGTCACTAAATAAAATCATCGTACTTTGATTTTGTGTGTGTGCCTGTTATGACAGCGATACGAGAAATGACGTAACCGAATGGCAAGAAAATAAAAAGGTTAAAATTTGGATTTAAAGTTCGTACTTTTATTGTAATATTTGGTTGCGTGGCTAGAAGAGCTATTATTAGCCAACTCTTAAGGGAGACAGAATCATATCCAATGATTAGGTGTGGATATTGTTTTTTTGGGTGAAGGATGACCTCTTTCAGCATAGTAGGGTTTAATAAAAATCAGTGACTCAATCTGTTCATATGTTCACCTCAAGGACTTCAACTTAATACTTGCAATGAGACAAGTTTGAATCATTTCGAAAACCACAAAAAATCCTGCACATTTCATTTGGTTGCAAAATCCTCAGCCTTGAATTAAGTAGCCGCAAAAATTACCAATTGAGGAGCAATGTTCGACGAAGTGACACAGAGCACCAAGCGTGGTACCAGTCTAGCTTTATCATTAGGGTTAACGATGGTGTTATGAATTTTATGAATATAATATGGTTCCTACTTACCATACAGTCCACACATCCTTTCTTAATTTATTCCTACTATATACATTTCTTAGGTAAAGGGAGTTGATGAAAACTGATAAGAGTAGTATTATTCGGAGTACGCAGGAAGTCCCTCATTATTATTTGAAGCAACCAGTGGTTCTGGAAATTGTGCTCTAGAGTACGGGGCCTGAGTTGGCGGTGGACCTGCCGAGCTTGGTAATTGGGTTAAGGGTTCTGTTGTATGAGGGGCCTGGATTGGTAGTGCTGCCGGGGTTGTGGCTTGAATAGCAGGCTGCGGTACTACAGGGGGAGACTGGGTTGGTGGTTCTGGAGTGAGTGTCTCCTGTATCGTTGGTGGCGGTGGTGTCAAGTCTGAGACCTGGATAGTAGACTGTGGTTCTGGTATAAGTGTCTCTTGGATTGTAGGTTGTGGTGCTGTTGGGTGTGTGGCCTGTATAGTGGTCTGTGGTTCTGATAGGAATGAGTATAGACTTGGAGACTTTCGTGTTGTCAAAGGAATTCCTGTTTCAGCATGGTGATAATTCAGCCTAGGCAACCACTTTCTTCTAAAGATGATTGCTAAGATGATGATGGCTGCGCCGAGGATAGAAAAAGAAACCGCAAGACCAATAGTCTTCGCATTTGTTCGCAGATGTTTAGAAATTGATGAAGAATCAGAATTTGTTGATGAACCTGATGTTGGAGATGAATTTGACGACGAAGTTGATCGTGAAGAAACCCCTTTAGAGCTGGGGAGTGATGTATAGAGGGTGTAATGGCTAGTTGATGATAACTCGCCCGAATTGGGATATGAAACCTTGACAGAAGTTGCAGCCAGAAAACTTGTGATCGTATTGCTCACCGTGGTACCTGGGACTGTTGAGGAGACCACCTCAAAATCATCATCATCAGAATCATTGAATTGAGCAATCGAAACTTCATTAGTTTCTAAGTTATTAACCAAGTACATTTCCCGAAGAATATTGTGGCCCAAAATCATGTCTGAAGTCATGTAATCAATATTAAGAAAGCAGTCGTTTGAGTTTGTGGTTGTGACAAGATTCGTGAAAGGAACCAGTATGACCTGACCCCCAAAGTTTAACTCTATGCTGACATTAGACTCAGAAGTTGGGCATTTAATTTGGTAACTGGAATCCACATATGATCCTCCTAACGCCTCCAGCAACAAGTTCAACAAGTATCGTGGGAAGATAGTCTCTGATACTGTGTAATCCACAGTAGCCATCACAGGACCAGATAGTAAGGTTACATTATCAGGTGAGCCACCTTTAACAGATAATGAATCCATCTGAAACATAACCGAATCATAGCTACCTTCACGTCCTGGTTTGAGAGTAACCAACTCCCCTTTGTACTTTTTATGATTCACAGCTCCAAGAAGTAACTTGGGATGTTCTCCAAAGTTGATAGAATACACTTTCTTGTGAATTATTCCTTGGCTTTTGAGTTGGCCTGGAAAGTTTTCATAGGCAGATTTGCTTGACGTGTTGTAGCCCAATCCTAATGTTCCGGCTTGGCCATCATAATAGTCAGATGCAAAAACAGTGAAGTTCAAAGTAGATTTGGATACTTCGGTGGAAGTACTGCCCCACTTTCCTGTTGGAAAGTTACCATCTAAAATCGGTGGTAGCGCGTCATCTGCTTTGAAAGCATCAGGATTGCTTGTTTCGAGAGTCCCAAAGGACGTACAAGTACGTGACTCTGAAGGTTGCGCTGATCCCTTTGGTTTTTCACAATCATTACACCTACTTGAATCAGTGGACGCTTTACAATAAACGTCCTTAGCTGGAATACTTGTTCCTGGATCGGTAAAGTCAAGCTTCAATGCTATCTGTGATCCTCCGAGGGTCAAATTCGCTATGTAGTTGTGGACATTATTGCTACTCAGGTCATTTTTCGCCCACTTCGAGTACTTGGAACCCAGCTGGTAAACATCTAAATCGAATTCAACAGACCCCTCAGGAGCCTCTGAAGTCACCAACTGCGTAACTGAAAGTAAGAAAATGAAAAAAGACCAATTCATGATGTGACTTGTTGCATCAAAAGACAATCCACTTCTTATATAACTGTATGATCAGCCGTATGAAGTGTTCATAACTTGATGGTTGTGAGAAAATAAAGTTGTGCTTGGCGAGAATGAATTTCATGGTTTGAATAAACCGAGTAGGCAGTTGGCACGGGGGTACATATGGCCACAGATGTATCTCTCTGAGCGTGCTGTCGTTGAATGACGTCTCTGATGTGCTAATTTATAGACACATAGACGTTTTTCATGATAAATTAAAAGATTATGCATTGTGTCATATCTGCACGAAAATGATGAAATCTGTTGCCAATGTCCATATTAGGATGAATATGGATATACAGTTTCGTAAAACGAAAAGCCTCGACTATTCAGAGAGTGGCGATTCTTTAAGATTTTTAGACGTAGGAGCTCGTGCACAGGAAGTGAGTGACTTGTTTGTAGCAATTATTAAAAAGTAGCACTTGATGGTCTGAAGTGCGGGAGAAGGAATTTTATGGTTGGCAGTGGAGAGTATTCCCTGAATTGAAGACTGTGATTATTGGGTGCTTGGGGACGTATACAAAGTGTGTCGTAGAAATGTGAAGGGCAACTATTAACATTAATAATTCTTTAATGAAAATTTCTAGTCCGGTGAATTCAAAGTAAAATACCTTTAAACTAAATAATTTTTATTTTGGAGATATAATTAACCATTGAAGCATTGAATCAAGTGGCATCGCTTCACTGACTACATGATCGGAAAAACCACTCTAGTCAATCAAAGCCAGAAAACAATTATATCCCCGCAACACCTGCATACTCCTTTTGGTAGCAAAATTTGCAGCCGAAAAGTCGAAGTAGCCGCACTACAGTCCACGTCAAAGCTTAACTACTTTCTGGTTTCGGGTCTATTATTGTAGAAGATCTTGTACCTACATCTATCACATCACTTTCGATAAAAAAATGTGTGACTAATTGAGATTTTGTATTCATTAATTCAAGGCAAATAATAAAGGGGCTTTTAGTTAAATGCTTATGTACTTACCGAATGGGATATAGGCCAAGAGGTGGGTTCAAGTCAGCCTTGACACCAGGGGAGGTGTCGAGGATCAAATGGAGGGTTCCTTGGTACTTTTGAGCCCAGTCCTTGACTTCGGTAGAGGCAATGAAGTCGGAGGAAACTAACTTAATAGCCTCCTGCTTCTTGGTAGAACAACCCAGGATGTCGACGATATTGGCTCCGAGAGCGTTGGCAAACTGAAGGGCCGAGTGGCGCAAGCCACCAATATCCATACTACCAATGTTTTCACCTTGAGCGGAATCACCGAAAGTTTTCTGGCCAATTGCGAGGACGCAGTAAACACGGCGCACATCAAAGGTG
The DNA here is from genome assembly GCA_030565385.1 of Kodamaea neixiangensis. Classification (NCBI taxonomy): domain Eukaryota; kingdom Fungi; phylum Ascomycota; class Pichiomycetes; order Serinales; family Debaryomycetaceae; genus Kodamaea; species Kodamaea neixiangensis. Next base: position 35,089 of record JAJMBT010000052.1, read on the forward strand.
CAAAGGGAACACAAATCTCTTGTTTGCAACAGAATGCAAAAAGTATGCACCTTGGGTGACGAAACCATCATGCAAAGAGATATAAGTGTGGGCACCTTGAGCAGAGTACTGTTCGTCGTGGCCTGGGCCTGCCATATTCAAGGTGGAGCTGGTGGATATCAGTAACATAGACACCACAAGCAATGTTCTTGATAACAGCATCGGAAGGGGAGATGTTCATTCTCTTGTACTTGATCTTGTTGAGCGTGGCCCACTTGAGAGCGGCGGTGGCTGCAAAGCCTTCAAAATGTTCAGAAACTGAGACATTTTATAAACTGATGGGAAACATCCTCTTACAATTATTTATTTCAACGATTTAAGAGTTGACTACCCTCCACGATTGGACCATGCGTGCTTTAATTGAATATTATTTCCAAAGTAAACATTTCTGTAGCCTGCAACTTTCAAGAGGTCCCCAATCAACGAATAGTTTTAGAAGTATCGGAAAAGCGGTCAAATGGATGCTCCACTTTAGAAATTGATGGTCAAGTGGCTTAATATTGTCAACTGCCATTCAAGCCAGCATCTAGTAAAGTTTTTTCAAGTTAATGGACTAGTGGAGGGCCAGATGGCGATCATGTTTAAAATTGCAACAATAATCCAAAGGAACACATGCATTCGGTTTATTTGGCGGACCTTCAATATTCACGCTTGGTAATTGCTCGAAACTTGGATGCGATCAACTTGCTAACCAACCAAATCTTTTCAAAAATCTTCAGTGACTACCGATTAGACGTCTGTTCGGAGAGAATCCTTTCAAAAATAAAAACCTCAGACATGGCTTATGAGAAACAGTGGTCTCAGTATCTCAGGTTATTTTTACACCTTTATCATAAATCACAGCGACTTGAAGCCAAAAAAAATAAGGGAAGAGGAAACTGGAAAAAGCAAGAGATGAAGGTGCATTTTTGTTATTTAGATGGTATTTTTTAAATAAGTAATGTTTATTACAAAAAAGTGGTGGAGTTGCATTCAATGGAGACTTACTCAATTTCAACTACAGTAATTCGTACAGATGGACAGAGCTCTGATATAGTTCACTCGTATCTTCAGGTGATAGATTCGCACAAGGTACTCTAGACGTAGCTAGTAAAAATACTACTTTGTCTCAGAGCAATCTCAATAGAATTAACAAAGCAACTGCGATTTATTTATAGTATATAATTAATGAACTATAAGACAAAAATTATGGAACGAAGAGCTTTCGAAGACACAGAGTGGTAGAAAAAGATCACTCAGTACTGCCCAAAAGGCCTGCTTGGTCGAGGCAGAATCAATTTCAATTCTACAGTTCTCAAAGAGGAACAAATGTGGGTTTGCTGCGCGTGAAGAAATAGTTATCATTTGCGCTTGCTTTGCTCTTCTACACCTTAACTAATTATCACACATCTCAATCAACGTAACTAAGAAATACACGGAGACCGTATCCCATTTGAACAGCAGGGAAGTAATGATGGGTTCTCAAAAAGGTTGGACATTCAATGGAGAAAACATTTGGTACCAGGAAAAAAACAAGCTTGGATTCATTTAAATGAAGACCTGTTTCTCCCCATCCAGGCCAACCCGATTTTAATTAGAAGTAAAAAAAAATGGAAAGCATACATCAGTCTCCTCTGTTTGTCTTAATGCTAAGGGAAGTTCAATTCAGACTAGACTATGAAGTAGCAAGAGCAAGTTTTAGTGATTCATCACCTCGGTCATTAATCATATCCCACAATTTTTTCGAGGCATAGATAGATTAAGCAGAGAAAGACGCCAATTCCTCTTGAAAGTTGGTTTTGAATACCTTTCGGAACATTGTTATCTCTGTAGGTTTTTTTCTACTTATATGTTTGTTCAATGCAAGGTTATATAATTGTAAAGTAATAGGAAAGAGGAAATCCATTAGTGAACAACTTTCAGAAAAGTTCCGTTGGTTTGCATATTCTATTTAGAGAGTTATCGAGTAGGCTAGTTTCCTTTCCCCAGTCTCATTCGACGTAAATACGGTAAGCATATCATTTGCTCGCAACAATTTGTTTGGCCTTTAAATTTCATTGTGATATCATTTATTATTCAATAAACAGATAAATATTTAAAGGTTGACAGGCTTCTAATAGATTAACTACAAGTACTAATGAATGGGAAGGAGGATCATTTACGGGCATTCTATAGGACTCGGCGACGGTGAAAGCTCCAGAGAACTCTTTAAAGTACATTCTAGAGTCAGTTGAAGCTTTAAGAACTAGGAAGAAATACCTGAATTCTAATAATTTTAAACAAACTAAAGAAATTTGGCAAGTAATGAGAAGAGAAGACAGAAAACTCAACTAAATTAATGGTTTTTCGCTAAGGAAAACAAGAATCCAATATTAGTGTTTTTGTTAAAGTTGAAAAAGTGATGTTTTTTTGCCAATATGTTAATTGAAATGTTAAATAATTTACTCAGAATTAGTAGGAAGGGAAAATCTATTTGCCGACAGGTTGACTTGCCAGATGAAAGGATCGAAATACGAGTTAGTTAGTTCATAAAAAGCTATTGAAGCTCTCAGCTTCTTGAAGGTTTTGTCGTCAAGCCAAAATCATTTGTAGAATGAGACGGAGGTATTTATCAAGCGCTGAGAGAAGATTAACTGATTGGATTGTAGGACAAATCTCAACTAATGGTTCATTCCAAGTATTTGATTTCGGTGGATTTATTGCAGTTGCCTTCTCATAAATGGATGAGGAGACAAAAAGGAAAGAGGTGATCGCCGAGGCGAACATGCGAGCATTCACTGGATTAACAATAAAGAAATAGTGAAGGATCTCAACAGAGTTGATGTGAATGGTGAATGGAACTATGTCTACTTCCAAGTCTCATTCCATTGGCCGATAAATAAAGAGGTGAGTCTTCCGACAGAAGAGGCGATAACCTCATGAGCTGTTTGTTTTATTCGTTTGGAAAGGTGACAATAATGACTTAAGGGTTATTGGTTTTTGAGAAAGATCCGAGATACTAAGAGTGGAGCGGGGTTCACACCAGGCTATCACACGATTGACGAATCAGTTATCTGATTATTGATTTGTTTTGTTCCGAGAGCTGGGTGAGTGAGAACCACGCAGAGAAGTAGGAGATCAAGTCCTCACCACGAGTAGTATCCATCTACTACTGTGGTTTGAAATTTTCTTAGAATAAAATTGAACGAACAATGTAAGCCTATACGATTAGTTTAATCTTATCCTTGTTCTTCAAAGGATTTGGCGGTTGGGCAGACAATTGGAGTTCCAGCTTCTACCCAGAATTTGATAACATGAGGAGGTAAGGTTATCAACGAATGATAAGATTATAAGAGGACCTGTATTTGTCTGGTATAATATACTTATGCAAATTTGGATTTTTCTAAATCATCTTGGGAAATTTGTTGAAAAGACCATTGGAAGTGCTCTGAGTGCTCAATGCTAATTTCCTCGATTTGCATCCAATCGATCAGAAGATTTTTCTCCCTTTTCTAAATTTTCATCTCAGTTCATCCTCTATCTTTTGCAGTTTCTGGGCATTTTCAATTCATATTGTGTATTTTAGACAGGTTGTACTCAAAATCAACAAGAAGGAGAGATGAAATTCTTACATTTAACATAGAGGTTGAAAAAGTCTTGTTTCAATTGGTTTTCTCCAAAGTGTTCTGAGTGTGTCACTCTTGTTCAAATTTCCTTGGTTCTAGAGTGCTTTCACAAATATTCGTTAGTTGGATCATTTGATGAAAATTCGATTTCTTTTAACAACTGGAGATGGCACTATATAATGTTTTAAATGATGAGAAAATTTGAAGCTTTGGGGGCATCATAAGGTTTCTACATACTTTAAGTTTGTCTACTTTAACTTTTGCAGCCATTAGAAGGTGGAAGGGTTTTCTGACGATCGAGCTAAGTTAGTTCCAGCTATTTTCTTATTGTTTTGGGTAGAAGTATTTTCTTTTCTATTTTGGAGTTGCCAATACGTCAAAAGAAGCAACGTAGAGGAAACAAAATAAAAGCTTGATGAAGCGGATTAAGTGGTGGGCCTTCATAATAGGGTAAGTGTGATGCTAGTAGCTAGTACTCCTTCTCTATGGCGATTTTGAAATTGTTTACAATACTTCAAATTCGGAGAATAATTTCAAGTTTTTTCGGAAAATCGAGTGAAAGAAAAAACGATTTGTAAGAACACAAGTTCCTACTTTCTCTCCTTGCAATATTCGTTATGTCGGAGCCAAAGAAGATATCAGTTGCATTTGTATGCTTAGGGAACATTTGTCGTTCTCCAATGGCAGAAGCAGTATTCAAACACAAGGTGAACGAGCTTGGATACAGCTCACGCTTTGGAGCTATAGATTCATTTGGAACTGGTGGGTGGCACATTGGCGAGCTGCCTGACTCTAGATCAGCTAAAACATGCAGAAAGCATGGAGTTCCTGTTAACCACAGTGCACAGCAAATCTCTCCATCAGATTTCGCCAGGTTTGACTACGTGATTGCTATGGATGAGAACAACAAGTCGGACTTGTTACATATGAAACCTAGACTGTCAACACTGGTGGTGGCGTTATTTGGCAAGTGGAGAACTGATGAGAAGTTTGGAAAGATTGTCGAGGATCCATATTATGGAGGGATCAATGGGTTTGAAGTGAACTTCGAGCAGTTAAGTCATTTTAGCGAAGAGTTCTTGAGACAGGAGCTTCTGGACTCAAACTAAATAAGGGCACAATTTTAGATATCGGATCAATGGTAGTCAATTAACCAGCTGTAGCAAACAACTCCACGTAGATACGTTCTCGGCAGCATTTCGAAATCTCCGAACTCATTTCATTCACTAATACCTTTACAAAAACTCAATGCTATTTATCGAAGCTTCCATTGGTCGACCATGAGCTAACTCATAAAAGTTGGCTTGCTTATCATTCATATTCATTTGGATAGTATGCCAACCCTGCGGAGAAGACAAATGTTGTGGATAACTAATATTCACCAATGTCCCCAAAAATAGAAGAGCCCCAAAAGTATGATGCTGCTGTGGCCACTAAAAATATCAGTCAGAGAAGGTATGTGAGTTCGCCAGCTCACAAGATAACCAATCGTAATACGCTACTCAGTTAACGAGGCGAATCTTTTAGTTGACAACGCCTCCAAAATTGGCTTGATCGGGGTTATTTACATGAGATATTATGAGCTCTTGAAATAGTCTCCACTACACGTGGTTTATTCCTGTTTCAAGCAGTGCTCAATACTGCCCTTGAGTCACAACTACGAGATCTCGATAAGTAGTGCGATAATGGCAAGCCTAAACAACGGGGCAGTAGCAAATGCTCCTCTGTATTGTTCATAGAATACCTAGCCCCGATTTCAAGATCAAAATACCATGATGCAAGCCAAATGACTTCCTCCACATCAACACCCACTTTTGCGCAAACAATTGGGGGTGTTTAATTCGTATATGAATTCCGTCCCCTCGTTTGCCAAGCATTGATAAGCTCCTAAAATCCCGGGCGGAGATTTCATATTTGAACATTGATTTACCATGAGAGCTAAGCCGGCCAGTCATCCTAAGGAATCAAAGGCAAAGCAGAATGATTCTGGTATACACTCGGTCAACAGTTCTGCCACTTCTCCAGATGACTGTCCATATGGGTACAACCTAGATTGCGACTGCGAAATGTACTACTTTCCTGAAGCTCCAAGCTCAACGATTTGTGTGGGCTGCTTCAACACGCATATTGCAGCGAACAGAATGTCAAATTTGGTGAAAGTGAAGCGATTGAGGCAGCACGAAGAGCCCACTTGTTGGTTCAACACAGAAGCTGTAAAGTCGCATTGGTACAATGAAGTTATAAAAGACCCTAGCAACAGAGAACTGTATGAAACATTCACTTGGGTACTCAATGGTAGGAGTGAAATACTCGCCCCATGCAGTAAGGGAAAAGAAAACGTCTCGGAGGTTACAATGTACTTTCCCACAGATAAGCCTGAATTTTGTGTGTGTGAAGGGTGTTTCTTTGACTTTATCAAATATTCCAACTTCTACGAACAGTTTGTGGCGGAGACTAATACGATAGGTTGGTCATGCGATTGCAATAAATTTATCCGGACATCCATTGTTAAGTGTGCCAACGCAAATGATTGGAATTCATTTTTAGATGTAATTGGAAAGTATTCCAACGCTGCTGAAAGAGAAGGAGTACTCTACAAGGTGGAGAATTCTTCATGTGGGTTCTGTGAACTGTGTTACTTGAACCAATTTGGTGCAAGTGAGTTCCTGGGATATTTTAAAGCTACAAACACTGCCGAGGAATGCTTGTGTGATAGAATACCTCAGTTAAAAGGCATTGAGTTCTACCAGCCCAAGAATATTGATGAATTCAACGAACTTATTCACATTTTCTCTTTATTGCAATCTTTAGAGCCGTGTTCGACGGAATTACATAGAGGTGAATCATACACCTTAGAAGGCCATGATTTTGATATCTGCCCAACTTGCTACTTACTTAACTTCCAAATTCAGAGGAGGAGTTCACTAGGAAACTCGTTGAAGAAAAGAGAAGCTGAAATTTATTGTGACTCATCGTTAGAAGATAACAGTCTTACATGCCTTCCCAAGTTCAAGGAAAGTATTTACTACTCGAGCTTTGATATTCTAATCGAGTATTTTAAACAATTTACAGATATTCAGCCATGTCCCAAGAGAGAACAGAAGTCTGATATATCATGGTACGGAACGCCTTGTGACTCTATCTTAGCCTGCGAGTTTTGTTACTTATCGTTTGTTGAAGGAACAAGTTTAGGGTCTGAGCTAAAGCCAACTCAAGTCCCTGAAGGATATGTATTCACGTGTGACTTTTACAGTCTTGATGATCGCAAAGAATGGGCAAGAGCATGTGAAGAAGGCGGTATTGAAAGCTACGTTGCGTATATTGATTCTAAAGCGAGTTCAGAAGTGCCATCTGCACCTCAAGAGGCATCTGTACATGAAAGAGGTCTCAATCATGAAGTGGAAAGGGGATTTGAAAATTCACAGCAACATCATGACCATCAAGCTGAGGCGCAACGGCTACACGAGCAGGAATATCAATTGGAACAACAGCGGTTGCAAATCGAGCAACTACAAGCACAGCAGAACTACCAAGCACAACAGACCTACATAACCCAACAAAACTTGCAAAGGCAGCAAGAGATGCAACAACAACAAAGAGAGCAGCAAATTGCTAAAGAAAAAAGAGAGAAGAAGAAGAAGATCATTACTGGGGTTTTACGTACCGTGGGCAAAGCAATTCTGAGCCAGCAGCACAAACAACACGGTGGAGGACATGGTGGGGGCTTGGCTGCTCTGTTAGGAGGGTTACTGCTTGGTTCGAGTATGGGTGCTCATCATCGTCCACAGGTGCAGCAATATGTTACACAACAGGTTTTTCAACAGCAATATGTGGAAGATGTGGTGGTGGAAGAAGTTATTGTTGAAGACGTAGTTGTTGACGATGTATACGTAGAGGTATATGATGATGGTACGTAGAGTTGCAAAACATGGTTACTTAATTGTAATAGTTTTCAGGCTTGAAAACACCTTTTAAATGTTCCAAAGCTAGGGTTCTCGTAGGTGAAAAATACTGTTTAGCAATGCTTTATGAGTCTTGCTACAGATTCCATGAAGGAAGTCAGCTTGAGGCACATTAACATGACAGAATTCTTGTTCGTGTGCAGGACCCCGAATTAATGGCTGCAAAACAATATTAAGATGCCGAACTTAACGGAAAGTCAGCTACAGCTGACTGAAGAATGAATAGTCTGTCATGTGAGCCAAAGGCGTAGCTAATTCATTCTATTTCTTCAATACACCAATCTTAAAGGTTTGAAATCCAGTCTGCTTTTTTTTTTTTACTAATTCATTTTGTATCAAGTTATATAGTGATATAAATGGTTGGAATGATTAGAAGGAGGAAAACCATTTACGGACTAAAAGTGTGGGACTAAACTTCCAAGGAAGTACTACCCACTAAAACCCTCCAAATGAAATAAATAATGCTAATACTGGAGCGATATGCCTTCCAAAACAAAGAGTTAATTGGGTTGCGTCAACGAACAAAAGTAGGAAAGTGACGTCTCTTTTCGCTTCTGTTAGACTATTTCAGAAAGAATTTGTTTCCGGACATTACTTAAAAGGGTGTACAACTGTTGATCTGTTAATCTTCAGCGCGCAAGACCTTCACGGACTTAGTTTTGACTTGCAATTGGTCCTAGGAGATAAACACTTGATGCAGCAATTATGCAACACACAAGACGAACTCCAAATAATTTACACTTCTGTGTTACTCAAACTAAGGAACCAATACATCAAGCTGTTAGCTAATTTTGATACTATTGTTCAATTCAGCATAAACCAATAGGTCTAAGATCAGTGAAAGCCTAAACCGTTGAAGTGCCCCGTAGGCAAATGCATGATTAGTTATACATATGCACATTCTCCAATGATTTAGCCACACTCATTATTTCACTAAGCTGTTAGTATACGAGAAGATCAGCAATACACGTTCATAATCACACAGTAAGTAAGCCTAGCATTTATATTAGACACTACCGATGTTTAGAAAGTACAAACCAACTAAAGTTGAGACGTGAAGCGCTAGAGTTGACGTGACTATCTTAAACAGTAAACTTATTACTGTTCAATGAGCTAATAATTGACATGGGTACTGTGACGCAATAATTACAACATACGAAATCTTCGTAACCAATTTACACAAACACTAAACCGAAGTCTGTTAGCCTGATTGACGAACAATCTGGTCCCCCATTTAAAGCCCCCCATACCATATGTCATACCTCGGTCATCCATTTACACCAATTATTCAGTCGAGTTACAGCACATCTCCTCACTTATTTAGTGGGAGCCAGTATCATTAACTATTTTTAACCTGCATATCCAAATCTAATGGGAATCATTTATGCTTTGCCTCCGCATTGTATTTACTCTGTGATTCATTCCTTCACTCAATATATAAGGCTCATGAAAAGTAGCGAACGATTTCCCCATCAAGAATGTTCTCCAGAAGACGTAAGCAGCCCCCACCACCTAACAATCCAGTTTTTGCAGCCCCAGCTCCCAGGGCAATAGGCAGCTATGCTCACACAGTGCGTTCTGTCAATCCCTTGGCAACGTCAAGGGATTGTTGTGATCCAGGTGATTCATTCGATTGTGATTGTGACATGTATTTCTTCCCAGAGGCACCCAATTGCTCCATATGCGTGGGTTGTTTCAACACTCATATCGATCAACATAGGATGGCCCATATGGTGAGAGTGAGACGTTTCAGATATTACGATAAACCCATCTGTTGGTTTAACACCGAGGCCGTCAAATTGCATTGGTACAATGAAGTTTTGAAACACCCCAACAACAAAGAGGTATACGACAAGTTCATCTGGGTTGTCACTGCAAGAAGGCAAATTCCTCCTTGTCCAAAGGAAAAGGAAATGCTTGCGGGCACTAAGAAGTACGTGATGAAGGACTTACCTAGCTTTTGTTTTTGCGAAGGCTGTCACTACGATCTAGTCAAATATTCCAACTTCTTTGACAAGTTCGAGCCAGAGAGTCACAATTCCAATGTCTTTGCATGGACGTGTGACGCAAGTCCTTTTATTCGAAGGGCTTTCGTTAAGTTTTCGCATAATAAAGATTGGCAGTCGTTTTTGAACGCAGCCAATCGGTTCTTGAATTGTGCACCGTGTGGAGAAGGGTCGTTTATTTACAAGTCCATCAACCCTCCTGGCGAACACGGATTCTGCGAACTGTGTTTCTTAAAACATTACGAACTCACTGCTTTCCAGAACCACTTTCAAGCCGTGCCCTCCCATGAAGCATGCGCAACTAAATCTATTCCTTTGTTGGAGTACTTTGTTATTGATGAAGCGCAAAATATCCATCAATTCAACGACAGTGTTTATACATTGGATCGATTGGTCACTCTACCACCCTGTACCGGTGGTATATATACTGGTGAAATGTACTGGTTGAATAATTGCGATTACGGTCTCTGTGCAACATGCTTTCTCTTATTTTTCCAGTTGAATAACGATCCATGCATCCCGTTCTTCACTAAAAAGTATGCTAATGGAGACGCCATGTGCGATCTCTGTTTCCATGAGCCAAACACGTTTAAGTCAATTTGGAAGTTGCAAGAAAGCCTGTATTACCGGGACATAAACATTCTCATCAACCATGTGAATAAGTTTGAAAAGGTTTTACCTTGTTCGAGAAACCAAATGACGAGTCTTGGAAACTGGTATAGTAATCCTGATGCTTCGATAATTGCATGTGAGTTCTGTTATTTATCATACGTGCAAGGGACGCGATTAGGTGCAAATTTCCAGCCCACCAAGGCGTATAACTCGATTCTTTGCAATTTATTTGCTCCCGAAGATCAGCGGCAGTGGACATTGGCATGTAGAAGTGGCAATGAACAACTCTTCAAAGCACACGTCAACACCAGATTAGATAAGATGACTACTCCAGACCAAAGAAAGAGTATCCTTCTGCACCAACAACTATTTAGGCAGTTCCAGCTGTTAAGGATAGGTCTGTCCCAACCAACATATGTACCTCAACAGCCATACGGTATGCTGCAGCTGCAGTATAAACCACCCAAGCAGGATGGAAAATTAAGTGGCCTAATAGGTCACGTCCTGGATCTCTTCTCAAATAATGACCAGCAGCAACAGCAGCAGCAGCAGCAGCAGGATATACAACAACAAATTCTCGACCAGCAGCAGCAACAAACTCAGGTAGACCAAGATCTTTTGAATCAAATGCAGCAATTGCAGGTGGGACAAGACCCAACTCAGTATAACGTTGATTATAACTACGATTCTGTTGATTATCTGAGTTTCGATGTTGATTATCTGAGTGGATTTGATGGGATCAGTTCACTTCTTGATTTGTTCTCGTGAGGCTGTTGTTTCGTGATGATAAAGATGTTTTCGAGTAAGTAAACAAGGAATGAGTATTAAACTGTAATGTAGTAGGTGATTTGATTTTTCTAAAATGCGGAGTGCCGCATTTAAAAAGAATTGTCATAGTAAAGATCTAGTACCTCTCTGATTCTCTTAGTTCAGGAAATTAAGTAAAATGTGAAAGCTAACCTTGAAAGGAATCATAACTGGTGGGACACCGAGTTTTTTGGAGTCCCCAGGAAATTTTAATCTCTTGAAGGTTGGAACTCTAAGCTTCAAATAAAAATCAGGACAGCAAAGATTAATTAGATTCAGATCGGTGTTCATCAAGAGGCACCGATCTAAATTTCTTGTGCAGTAAATTTGCAGCAATAGCCAGTTTGCACGCTGCGCCATTTAAAGTGCAGGAATTTAAGATGCTATTGTCATCCTGTCTAACTCAGGGTTCAATACAAGATGCCATAATGTATGCCCAGTTATTTTGAATCATCCTGATTCAGTTTCGGAACAGGGTGTGAAACAAAATTCAATCATTGCAAACGGGCAGTGAATTAACGCCCTGATCAATGAATCCAGGCTCGTGGTATGAAGAACATGGATCTTCGAGATAAACAAGCGCCCAGCGCTTGTCTTTAAGCACATGCTTGCTAGTGTATCGCTGTTAATCTGCAACCAAGATCCAGAATTACTGCAACTTATGAACTGAATGCACGTTGCGAAAATAATCCTTATCGTTGTGGCTGGGTGTCACGTCCTGACATTAAGTATAGCCACTTGGGCTATAAATATATCCATCGACTATCTTCATTTGAAGTCATTACTTTGTCTCTCTCCTCTCTTCGCTTCACACAAATACACACACACACGCACACACACTCTCTCACGCTCTGTTTCCTCCTCATCTCATCTAATTCTCAACTCTTTTATTACTCTCAATATTGAGATGCCCCCAAATCGGCTGCCAAAAAAACTAAGCTGATCACGGCAGAGACCAGAAGACACAGAATGCCATGAGGCTTGGAAGAACAGACAGCCAACGGAGGGGTGTTGTCAACATCTCAAAATGTTGGCATCGATCAATTGAGGGGAAAGTAGCCTTCAAGATGGATTATAACGGGTTCCGCCTTTTCAATCCCTAAATAACCCGGTGTTTTTTGAAACAAAACAGACAGCATTCTAGAACTTCCAATAAACGAGTCTTCTGGCAATGAAAGTTGCTCTATCACATCCCTTGCAACGTCCAGTTCCCTCGATTCCCATACCTCGAACTTCAGCCACTTGAATACCTTCTTCCGAACCCAATTCCAACCGTCTCCAAGAGCACCATCGCCCTGCATCCTCTCCGGTCAAAGGTCCTCGCTAATTTCTTTTTCTCACCATACTGAAAAAAGAAGCTTATATAAAGGGACCATCGAACCAAAGTTTTGCCTTATCGTTTTTGAATTCAGTCTCCGCTAGCACACACTCATAACTCGGTAGAAGATGTCAGCAGATAAGAAAGTGAATTACCCGTAAGTAGATCGGAGGATCGCCTGAAAGCGTTTCCACTATGGTTGATCAGTACTAACTCATTGCGCAGGTTCTGGTACGGAGGTGCTGCCAGTATGATAGCATGTCTCGTAACACATCCTTTGGATTTGGCCAAGGTGCGTTTGCAGACAGCCACTACCCCAGGTCAAGGACTCGGATCAATGGTGTATCAGATAATAACAAAGGAGGGTCCACTCAAGATCTACTCGGGGTTGACAGCTTCGTTATTGAGACAGGCCACCTACTCGACAGCGAGATTCGGGATCTACGAATACTTGAAGGACTACTATATTGAGACATCGAACAACAAGAAACCACTGACAGCAGTGTTGCTCCCAATGTCGATGGTGGCGGGTGCTTTGGGTGGACTTGTGGGTAACCCATCGGACGTGGTCAACATTAGAATGCAAAACGACTCATCGTTGCCCATTGAGCAAAGAAGAAACTACAGAAATGCGTTCCATGGTATCTTCCGTATCGTCAAGGACGAAGGAGTGTCGTCCTTGTTCAGAGGATTAACCCCCAACTTAGTGCGTGGTGTGTTGATGACTGCCTCGCAGGTTGTGACATACGACATTGCCAAAAACTTGCTTATTGACACTTTCAAATTGGACCCATCCAAGAAATCCACCCACTTCAGTGCCTCGTTAATGGCCGGATTGGTGGCTACCACCGTCTGCTCGCCCGCAGACGTCGTGAAGACCAGAATCATGAACTCGAAATCACTGGCAAACTCAAGCGCAGTATCGATCTTGACCAGCGCCGTCAAGAACGAAGGTGTGGGCTTCATGTTTAGAGGATGGTTACCATCGTTTATTAGATTGGGTCCACACACAATTGTCACCTTCTTGGCCTTGGAACAATTGAGAAAGTTCAAGATTGGGATGTAGGGTGACACAATTACATGATTATAGAGTAATTTCAACATAGATATCTACATTAATAGACTTTGGATTGTGATATTGGATCGAGTAGATGGTTTTCTCAATCTTCGTTACATACTCATTGGAAAATGGGTAAACTCAAATATTGAGGAATGAAGAATGCTGTAAGCGAAGAATCCAAATAGTAGAATGGATAAAATCGAATATCGAGATTGAAGATATCTATCATAATCGTCTCTGAAGACATCTAGTTGAAGATCCAATTCTCAATGTAGTTTGTACGCGATATCCTCTCATAAGATCGAAAGAACTTAAATCACCTCTCCTCTACATCTTATCCTTATCGTGTTTATTGAATGAATATAAGCTTGAACATATCTATTCACAGGAGCCAAACGTATATGCAATGATGTCAATATGAAGTGTTTAAACCTGGATGTTGTCCAATTCCAACTTCTCAAAAGCCTCCTTTTCGGCTTCCAAGATGTATGGAACCAAGTAGTGGTTGTCTTCTTCCTGCTTGACAGCCTTGCTCTCTGGCAACAACTGGTGCGACAAAGACAACTGGTGGGCAGTTATGATTCTGAAGTTTCTAGCGTAAGAGACTTGCTCAGGCAATCTAGAAAGAGCCTTTTGCATAACTGGGGTCTCCTCGATAATCAAGTCATCGAACCTGCAATCGTTAGTACATATCTTTCAATGTGTATGTGTTGGTGCTACTTACTTTAATCCCATCTCTCTGTATCCAGAGTAAGCGTTGAAGTACTTGGCAGCAGGGACAACAATCTTAGACAATGTAGGTCTGGACAAGATGAAGTCTGCAGCCTTAACAATAGATGTAACAGATGCCATTATGTATGATATATCTTTGACAACACCTTATTTAAATTTCTTGAAGTTTGGTTTGGTTGAAAAAAAAAATCTTGAATCCTCGTGGTGTGATTGGCTGTTCTTGACTTCCTAATTGGGAATCATTCGAGAAATCGATCTCTGTTGCTTCTATACAGTATATAAATCTAATAGTCGTATTCATCAGAAGCGACTCCATGGGTGTTGGGGAATCCTACAGTTTGCAAGATCTTTTCTGGAGTGTCAGCTTTGACAAGGTCCAACAATTCCTGGTTCTTGCACAAGAAAAGACCGATTATTCCACAACTGTTGATACCCAAGTTCTTGTACTTTCCAGTCAGCCTAGGAACTATCATCATGTACTTGGTAGTCATTATGAAATTGTACGAGATATGGTCAGCTTCGTTTTGTCTAGACACAGTCAATGCTCTTTGCAATAACGACGCGAAGTAGATGGTCATATCTTCATCTTCCAAGTCAGAAAGATTGTCTGGCAATCTAGCGACAAAATGGGCAAAAGGCAAGTCTGGATTTTGTAATGGTTCTCTCTTAACGCTTGGAATGAATGGTTCACTTGGCAATGCCAACTTCTCTGCGTACGTTTGGAACTCTTTCTTGTCTGGTAAAGTCATAAATTGGACATGCTTGTGAGGTTGAGATGCACCTGATCCAGGGCCACAGTTGTAGAATGCAAACCAATCCTCACCATTGTCCAACTCCTTCAACTTATGAATCAACGAGAAAGTGGCTAACAATTCCGATTGCGACAACGGAGTGGCTTGTGACTTGAACTCTTTCGTGATAAGCATGAAATGTCTAGGAACAACTGGGAACTTGTTGAACACAACCCTGAACTCGTCATCAGGTCCAAACGATTCTAAAATGGTGAGCTTGGGTTCGGGATTAGCAAAAGGGTTCTTATCTTGGGTTCCTTTTTCTGGTCTGTGCATCAACGAGTGTAACAAGGTTAATTGGAAATCTACCGTGCTGTTTCCGATCTTCTGGTGCACCACAGTGTGCTCTGCAGTATCACCGTTGAATTTCATTTGATCTTCCTTGACAGCCTGGTCATACTTGTCACTCAAGATCGTGTAGAAGTCATCTGGAAGACGGTAGAACATCGTAAATCGTGTATATTTATTAGACTGTACTTTTGCGAGTTGGTTTCAACTTTTTTTTTTCACCAAACGAATGTACTTGGTGTGAGGGATCATAAGGATAAGTAAAGATATATTGCTAGGATGCTTTTTAAAAAAGCATATGAATGAGAAGGTAAGCTGAAAAGCAGCATAAGCATTCAGTATTATTTGCAGATTTTAGAGCAACTGATTCTGGACTCACATTAATCTACATTACTGTTAGAGTTTATAATTAGAGCTACAATGCTACATTTGTATATAATTACCTAGAAAAACCTTAAAATACAAACAAGAGTTAATCATTAGCGTCTCCAGAATAACCTTTCTCCCAATCATTCTAGTCGTTTCCCAAAACTTTTTCTTTTAAGTGCATAAGAATGGGTGCAAATTTCGGACCTCAACAAACCGTGATCAACCTAATTGACAGGTATCTCCCTTCAATACACCTCCTTAGAAGATCACACACAGTTTATGGAACATTGATGAATTAAATAAACGACTCCGTTCCGGCAATTTATTCCTTTCTATACTCTCATAACATTTCCGGAATCAACCGTGCTCTTAAACCAAACTATCAAAGCAATAGCACCTCCTGCCTTACTTTCGCAGCCTTCGAATTAGCAAGATAGAATATCTATCAAGAGCAGCATAGAGCACTAGGTGGTAACTTCTCACTCCACAGTTGACAATTCAAGAACTTATTCGAAATGCAGACCATCACACCATTCAGCATTTGTGTTGTTTACAACTTTGACTGTTATTGTACATTTATTAGTTAATACCCTTACGAGTAAAGTCTGTGATTACCAAATAAAATATATAGCACGACCAGAGTCGAAACTGTATGCAAAGTCAGAGGGCCCATTTTCCTGTGCGTTTATTGTGATGGCTTGCGTTTTCTAAACCAGCTGATAAACTTGGGGCCTCTCTTTTTCTTAAGGTCGTCCATTGACGCACCACTATCTTGATCCTGGCGGTTCATTGAAGAACGACTGAATCTGGGAGCCAAGTCTTGCATCGAGAGTGAAAACGATTTAGACTTGGAGTGCTTTCTGCGGGCTTGAGAGGGGTTCGATGAGTACAGCGACCTCTTTTGGTCCGTTACAACTGGCAGTGAGAACACCGAAAATGCTGCACTGCCACGTCTTTGAGTACTGATATCGTCAGACTCCCTCTCGAAAAGCGTAAACGTGGAAAACCTTCTTTCGGCCTTAGTAGCCGCAGACACCTGGAGGTTGTCTTGCAGCCCCGAGTCCTTGATTCCAAAGGGGTTTGAAAAGTTCAAGCCACTGTTTGTAGTCTTTTTCGGTTTGTTGCCAAAGAATGTTGGCGATGATACACTAGTAAAGTCCTCAGTAGTCTTTTGTGGCTCTGGTTCAGGTGTATTCATCAGCAAAGTCGGCCGTGAAGCGGCCGTGGGCTCGACATATAGTGGAGCGACCGATTTCAGGTGCTGGCTTTGTGTTGGCGAAGACACGGTCGAAGACAGAGGGGACTTGAACTTGGGGATTTTGGTTAGCTTCAATATCTTCTCTTCTCCAGGAGTCATTGTTCTCCTTGGAGAAGACTTCTTTGGAGACGTGAGAGAGGCTGAAGAAGACAAGACGTTGATGCTGTCCAAGGGCAAGGCTGTCGATTTTGGCGAGGAACAAGAAAGCTCTTCTTCGCCATCGGCACCCAAGAAAGTTGGCTCGTTGTAGTTTGCGCTGATCAATGTACTATCGTTGTTGAATGTCTGCGACTTCTCGTCCTCGTCTTGCTTGAATGTGGAATTCGTAGATGGTGAGGACGTGCCTTCGCTGACGACAATCGCTGGAGTCGAACTGCCACTTCTGTCAATCACCAAATTCATAACGCTAGGCATCAACTCACTTCTGCCTCTTGACTTACCGTGAATAATGTCTTGGTGAGAAGTTAACGAGGAGTGGTCCGTGGACTGGATGGTGTCGTTGCTTGAAATGATTGCAGACGAGACATCCGAGTGCATGCTTATTGGGCTGGTTGAGATGGTCTTGAGTAGGCTCGACGCCAGTTTCTCGCTTGTCTTCGATGGCGGAGACATGGAATAATCTCCTGTGGCGGGTGAAGAGGCTGACGAGATGTGTGACAAGACGGGCGAAAGCGAGGTGGTGATGATGGGTGGTTGTCTTGGTGGTTGTGGCAGAATCGAGGGTTTTAAAATCTCGTCTTCTTCACCAACAATCAAATCGTCATCCAACTTCGAGGACACGTCTCCCAAGGACAGAGAGTTCGTCTTGTCTTGCATGATAGAATCTTGCAGGACCGACCTCATTGGTGGCGAGGCTACGCGTTTGGTTTCAGCGGTGGGAGGTCTTCCGTCGTTGAACCGTTGTTGTCTATGCTGAAACGAGATGAGTCTGTTCTTTGGGTTCGACTTCAAGCTTGGTAAACTCGACGAGTGGCCCAAAGCTCTGTCCTTGTTAGGAATCCCAGGAGTTGCTCCAATGAGGGTTGCGCCGCTGCTGTTGGACCTGATGATGTTGATGCTGTCCGACAGGGAGATCTTCATGGCGTTGGATATTCTGTTTGACTGGTCGTAGAAACTTTGGTATCTGTTGGCTTTTGCGCCGGATCTCTTGCCCGTTGGTGTTGAGGATGTCACCAAGATGTTCATGCTGGGAGCGTTCGACAACTGGTGTATGTTGGTGTGCGACAGTGTGCCCGATTCTCTCGACGAGTTCGAAAAGGTCTTTTCAATTAAGGGGATCTTGGTTGATCTGATGCTCAGGCACGATGAGTTGGCGGACAAGTTCAGGTACAAGCCCAAGGTGGGAGGGTGGTTCGCTTCGTGCGAGAAGGGGGAGCTGTGCTCGGCCAACTCCTCTTCCTCGTCTTCTTCGATGTCACCCGTTTTTTCTTGGATGGGGTGGTTGAATAAAACACCCAAGTTGGAGGGTGCGCTGTTGTTGAAGCAGTAGTTGTTGTGTTGTGGTGGTGGGGTAGGGTGCAGTGGCGACGAGAGGAACGGCGAGGCCAGGGCCGAGTACTTGATAAACGGCGAAGCCAAAAACTCGTCGTCGTCGTCGGTGTTGAGTGCGTTGGTGCTGTTGTTTGCTGTTTGCGGGGCATGCAAGGAACCCAGCGAATTGTTGCCCGAGTTGTAGCCTCCAATGTGCAAGTTTGCGTTCAAGATTTCGTCCAAGTCGATCATGGCGTCCGGTACTGTGCTGTCGTTGTTGTACGTGACTTCTTCAGTGAGGAAGAAACGCGACTTGTTCAGTGCAGACGAGACCGAGCCTCTCTTTTGCTGGGAGATTTTTATGGGTGAGTTCAAGCTGAGGGAGCTTGAGTGGAACATGTTTTTACGTGCTGGTGAGCTCGACAACGTGGCGAACGCTGTTTTCGGCGAGTTGGGTTTGCCCAACTCTGGTGCCTTGGGGAAGTTGAAGTCGTCCGAGACCGGTTTGTTGGTGAAGTCTTCGTAGTTGTTGAAGTTGTAGTGTTTCTCCAAGGATCCCAGGGGTTCCTTGGCGATACTGTTGAGTGATTTTGAGGTTGAGAGCAGGGGCGTGTGGCCACTGCCAGTAGCGTTGTTATTGGATGCACTCAAGGTGGGGGGCTGGAACAAGCCCAAGCCCATCGCGTCGAAGTCGCCAGAGATAGCGGCGGAGCGCTTGTGTCTGTGTCTGCGGGCGCCAGGTGTGGGCGTGACCTGCAAGTGTGTCTGGTTTGGCAAGGAACTCATGACATGGATAATGGGAGGGGATAAAGTAATGCAGTTGTGAGTGAAATGAAGTGAAGGGCGAGGCCGTGGTGGGTAGTGATACAGGAAAACAGGATGCTGGAAGTTGCTTGGGTGCGTTTCTTGAGTGTTGGAGATGGCACAGCGCGAAGATTATGACGGGTATTAGGACAACGAGCGGGCCAAAAGTCAGGGTGGAAACGACGACGGTGGTTGGAACAGCCGTGGCAACGACTGAAGCAAGGTTAAAATGAGTGGACGCTACTAAACGAGCAAGGAAACAGGTTGTTTGTTTGATTTAAAGAAAAAGTGGAATTGCCAATTTTTTTTCTTTAAATAGAAGTGAGATTTTCTAGTGAGATTTTTCCCTTAGTGAGATCTATGGTGACGAGATCTGCAGTGCCTGTCTTGTGGGGCTGTAATAGGCACTGTGGGTAGTTGTTGAAGGCTGGGTGTGTGGTTATGATACACAGGACGTGCTCGTCACTACTGGTTCTTGGCTGAGTGTTGAGTATGATATGCTGAGTAAATATAGCTATATTGTACTGCAGTTCATGGAGTTCCTGGAGGCACAGCAGGGTAAAAAAAGGTATAAGCGAGTGACGAGTGGTGGGTGTGGGTTTACACTGGGGGAGTGTTTTTGGAGTGAAATGCTGTAGCCAGACAGTCTTTCTTTGGTGAGAGACGAGATGGAGGGATCCAGATGTATATATATGGGCGTGGGAATTAAACTACTGGGACTAGAACAGTCTTTTGGCTCGGCCTATACGACTCTAAAATAAAGGTTTGTAACAATGGGTACATGCCTGCGTTCGTGGAAACACAAAGGGGGCAGGAATTTGAAGAGACCACAAAGAGGCTGAAAAGGCCGTGAGTGGAAGGGATAGAGAGATGGAGGGGTGGTGGGAGTGAAGAGGGTGGTGGGAGTGGGAAGGATGGTGAGAGTGAGGAGGAAGGTGAGAGTGGGGAGGATGATGAGAGTGAAGGGGATAGATGTATGGTTTGGTATAAATGTATGGTGTTTTGAGAGAAGAGTAGGCAGACAGACAAAGTGACGTAGAGGAGCTGCAAAAAGGTGCATTGGGATGGAAATGAACTGGGTTGAGGTTACAGGAATTTTTTCAGATCTGTTTCTTTTGCATGTGGGGGTTAGAGGTATGAGAGAATAAGGAAGCAAGGTGTATAGAAAGTACAGTAGAGATGTATGTGTCTAGATGGTAGATTAGAGGTGTATGTGTATAGATGTATAGACGTGTTTCCAGACGTTAGACGTGTGAAGGACAGGAACCAAAGGCTATCCCTCACAGAAGGCACGCACACGCAAGATTAGCTCGCACACAGTAATTAGTGTGAAATGTAGGGCGCAATAGGGTTTAGCAGCCATGCCCTACCCTTTCCGGCAGCATCTCAGTAATTAAGGTTTCAATTTAAGGGATCATGAAAGGGTGTTGAGGCGAACAGGTAGTGCTGGCTCACTGCACCACACCACACCACCGGCGAACAGAGAGGACCCACCGCGGGTCCAGCCTCCGGCATCACACGGCTTCGCACCTGCCCAACCCCCACTCGACTTTGCTGAAGAAGTGGGCCCATCAGACTCGTGGACTCAACCGCACATTCCATAGCATTGTCTGCAGAAAATACAATTGGCACAAACTCATCGTATGTTCCGTAACAAGACAATAGTCGTCGATATTATCCAGAATAAGGCAATACAGATCGATTCACAGCAAAAGAACTGCTGAACAGGAAGAATTATCGAAGCCTATTGTTTGCGCACGCTGGGGACGCAGATACCTTCAAAAAGTTGCCCCAGAATCCAAGCAAGATCGTTCATTTGGTGCCTGTTGTTTTGGGTTGGAGGCGACGAGCGACTGGAGAATAGACATCTTCGCTGGTTTCACTTGCGCATGCGGTTGCAACTGTGCGATAGCAACTGCGCTTGCGAGAGCAACTGCAACTGCAACCGTGCGCGCAGCCACTGAACATCCTCAAACACTCTCCGTTTGTACTTGCACCTGCACTTTGCTTTCCCAAGCACCCTATCTCGCCTCCACGTTCCATTTCTCAACAGTCCCAAATTTCACTACAATAGCTTTTCAATGCAAGCAATAAACAAGCACATCCTTGCCTCAAAGGCACACTAGTTGAGATACCAACTACCTCTTCAGCCTCCTCAAAACCCAAATCGAGACGCGTTGTTATGGTCTGGATTCCTCCGTTTCGGTTACTTTTAAACCTTTTAAAATCTTAATCTTCGCTCTCGCCTACTGTCGTTAAGATCTTCCTATATCTATAACTATACGGTTATCGTTATCTGGCTATTTTTTGTGCTTCTTGGTAATTCTTCTCAACGCACGTTGTTCGTTCTTCATCACTCCGTCAACCATCTTGTACTTACCCTTAACCCCCTTGGGTCTTCCTGATAATCCTCGGTTAGCACCGGCAGCCACAACCAAGGTGGTTTTTGGTTTGGTCTTTTGTTTCTTTGTGAGTCTCTTCATCAACTTGGTGATTTCATCGGCCTTGTCTCTTTCACTCTTGGCTCCGTCCTCGTTGATCATGTCCGACTTCTTCTTCAACTTCTCCAATCTTCTCAACGCTCTCATCTTCTTACGTCCTTGTGCTTCCAACACCTTCTTGATGGGTCTGGCGTTCAACTGCTTGGTCTTCTCCTTGATCGCTAACGCGGCTTCCTTGGTAATAGGCTTGATGATCTTGGAATGCTTCTTTTCTTCGTCCACAAACCACTCAGGCAAGTCTTCCTTGTCTCTGAAAGAATATCTATTTATACCTTCATTCACCAAATCGTTTCGGTTCATCTGTCCTAAGGCAACCTTGTGCGCTAACGTCATAGCCTCAACGGTCGCAATATCAACCTTGTCTTTTTGAGATGCCTTGTTGTACTTGCGTGATAACGCTGATTCTTCGCCTTCACTGTCGCTGTCAGATTCAAACTCAGGCTCGTGTTCTCCATCTGCTGCTACAATCTCAAAGTCTGACGAGTCAGATGAGTCATCTGACTCTTCATCCGACTCCATGCTCTCATCTTCCACCTTTCCAGCTCTTGGCTCTGGCTTGCTCTTGTTGGCGAGCTCGTCCTTGTTGGCCAAGTCCTCAAGCAAGGCCGCATCTCCAACCTCTCCAAATATAGAATCAGACGCAAAAAACACTTTGGCGTTCTTTGACAAAATATCTTTGCGCTTCTGCTCAGCAATGGCTCTAATATGCTCGTCGTCATCACTGTCGCTGTCGCTGTCGACCATCTCGTAATCCTTCTCCATCAAATTCGAATCCAGGTCCTCCTCTTCGTCTTTGATACCCTCCCATGGCTCATCATCTGCTCTGGCTTTCTTTGCGCGGAAGTTGACGTCTGCTTCGGCTCTTCTGGCTTGGTATTGGTTGTACATGTCGTCCAATTGGGCCTCCAATTCGTCTATTTCGTCCTCAGATTCTTCAACATCTCCCTCAATCACAATGTCATTGTTCTTTGTCTCGGGGTCATCATTAAAGACCATGCTTCTCTTACCAGCAGCCAATTTGTCCAACTCTCCTGTCTTCTCGGCTGTTCTCAAGTTAAATAAAAACTCGTTACCGGACTGTGCTGCCTCAATACCAATATTCATATCAGTCAACATATTCATTTGAGATCTCACAATCTCCTTCTGCTTGACTTCATTCGATCTCTTCTTGAGCCTCTTGATTCTCTGCTTTTGCTTGTCTGACAACTCCTGCAATTCCTTGTCAATCTGTTGATCTTCTGTCAATGGCTCGATTTCAATCAGGTCTTTCTTGTCCTCCTCCTTGTCATCAAGGCCCAAAAGTTCACGAGCATGCTTTCTGAACTTCAAGATGATCTTGAAGTCCTTCTTTCCCAACACCTTCAAATCCTTGATACATTCCAACAATTCTGGTGTGCATGATTTCAATTTACGTGCAATCTTCCACTCGTGGTCGTCGTCTTCCTTTGAAGGCTCAACCAATCTGTTTAATCCTCCCAACTGGTTGATAGGGTCTTCGCCCTTGATGAAGTCCATCAATGGGAGTGTGTGGTACAATAAGTAGTCACCTTCTTCGTAACCGATTCTGTGTCTTGCCTTCTTCTCTGGGTTGAACACCTTAGCCTCGTTGTTGACGTTCTCGGTGGCCAACTCTTCAAACACTTCCTTAGGGTCTAACAATCTAGGGTCCATCTTCTTAGGTGCCTTGAATCCCTTACACACAACAAAGATTTCGGCAGAAACATTACGCGAAGCAGGTGGCTTGGTAGCTTCGACCTTGTCAAACAACTGCTGGAAAACCCACATCAAGTTGTTGTAATCTCTCGATCTGAAAATCTTTGTGACGAAGGTACCCCCGGCATTCAAGTTCTCAACAGCCAACTTCAAGGCCTGCAAGGTCAACTGCGACTGGGTGAATGCATCCTGCACCCACGATAAACCAACGTTTGGGGCACCATCATGTAAAACTGTGTCTGCTTTCCAGGTCTTCATGTACCCACGCAACTTGGATCTACAGTCCTCAGTCGTGATATCCGACTGGAATGTGGTACAGTTGGGCATTGGCTTGATCGGCACAATATCAACTCCAATAATCAACGAATTCACAGGACACAACTGCGATGCAACCTGACACCAGGACCCAGGAGCGGCACACAAATCAATCACCACTCTCGACTTCTCCAAAAAGTGCCCATACTTCTCGTTGATTTGGATGATCTTAAAGGACGAACGCGCTCTGTACCCCTTCTCCTTGGCAAGGAAATAGTACCTATCTAAACGACCCTTACTATTCTTCTTCTGTGTCTTACCCATGGTTGTAAGTGTCTTAACTTTCAATTTTTATCAAGAGATGAGTTAAAAAACCCATCGATGGAGTGCATATAGTGCTTGAAAACTCTGCCTCACAAAATGGAAGAGCAGTGAAGAGGTGTGAGGGTGTGAGGTGGAGAAGGATGAGAGAATGGGTTGGAATCTATTAGAAGTGATCTGGAGTTGGAAGTAATCAGAAACGAGGTTGTTGAAATATTAAAGGTATGAATTCATGAATAAAGTATGTTTTACCAAGAGTGAAATTTCGAACTCTAAACCAAATATAAAATAGGTGAGTAAATTCCTAGCTATTGTACTTCTAGTTACTTACATATTTAATGGTGTACCTCTCATTTCACCGCCTTCCAGTCTCCTTTACGGTGTCTGGTATACCAGATTGGTTTTCAGCTTTTTTGCACCCAAAAGTCGGAGAGCTTAAACGTAGCCACTGAACATTTCATACCTAATATGATGCGTCAGGTTTAAGCTACTAATCATCAAGGTTGCGACTGTCGATGAGAAGCCTCGCCCGTGGTTCCCTGGATATCCCCACGCCGAGGTCCCCTTGTGTTTGGAGCAAGCGGAAAGATTCTTAACCACCGAAAATGAAGGGATCGATCCACCTGACACATTTTTCTTACGAGTACTACAAGAAGTTGGCTGCCTAATATAATGACAGTCACAACTCAGCACAGCGGAAAAAGTGATTCTCGATTGAAGAGTCCTTAAAGTTCTTCCTCTGCTTACCAATGACAACCGAAAATACCACATTCTATCGGGATGTTCCCTGGTAGAAGGCTCGCTGGCATGTACAAGAAGATCACAGAAGAGCAAACGAAGCGGCCCGTATGGTATAAAATGCCCTAGAAGAGGCCCTTCCATTAGACTTCGAGGCCCTCTGCATAGGGTCTGCGTCTACCGATCAGCATGCTTGGGATGAGTAAGCCTTGGTCTCACTCACTGGCAAGTGGCGAGCTCGGTCATGGCCTCAGGATAACATGGTCTCGATGAGTATTCTACGCTCCATGGGTAAGCGTCCCGTGACATTTTGAATGGCTGCAAAAAATATGATATGATTATCACGCACAATAAGAAAAAATTCCGACAACTGCAGGACTCGAACCTGCGCGGGCAAAGCCCAAAAGATTTCTAATCTTTCTCCTTAACCACTCGGACAAGTTGCCTTTGTTATAAACTTGTTGCGCAGAGTCAGGATCCAATCATGACTTATCTCACGTGCTGTAGTAGATTTCCTCCTTCTAATCGTTCCAACCATTTATATTCCGATATAACTTAATACAAAATTAGCTAGTTAAAAAAATAAAGGTCGCCAGACAAAGTCTATTAACATGCTGATTACCGATTATGAGGAGATATCTCCACAAAAATAGTTTGACGTGGTCAATTCCGTCTGCAAAACACCATACAATACAAAGCACCTATCCTTGCGTACCTCCCACGCTGATGGATGGAATGAAAACAGGCTCACGTTCCCACCTACTTTAGCGTCCTAACTAATGCGCCATAACGGTTATGCAAACCGCGAGTATGTCCCGGAAACTTACTTCACCTCAGTAGTGAAGGTGGTAAGTTCTCCAAATTTAGAATGCTCTTGAAAAGATTTGACTGTTTTTTTGCAACAATTGCTACAGAACCTAAAAGAATTGATTTTGGAAGGAAACTGTCTACGTCAGTTTCTGATTTACTTGATCTGATTCCACCAGAGGTGGAGAGTGTGTTTTTACGTTTGGATGGCGATTAAGAAATTCAAGACACTAAGACGTAGCGTTTGCCAAACCTTGAACAATTGACATTCATTATTTTCTCTGAAAACATACTAAAATTTCAGCTCTCATTAAAGGGCTGCTCGAACCTTAGGTAAATCCACGTTAGTGAAGTTGAAATGGACACAATTGATTGGGACCTCTTTCCGTCTTCATCGAAAACCATTTCCATTTTGAATTGTGGTGTTAATAAACTCCTAGGTGATTTCTTAAAGTTGAAAAAGCTGGTTGAGGTAGATTTGTGGAAAAACAATCTTGGTAAATACTTCGAAGAAAATCCGCTAGAAGTGCCAGTAAACCTTGTCTTCGTCAATATCTAACTCGATCCTGAAGGTGCGCGTGATTGATCCCAATATTTCCTCAGGTCAATAAACCTGAACGACAATGAAGAATTGGATGCTCAATCACTAGTGGACTTGTGTACAGTATGGAACCAATATACACCTGGAGATCTCGTATTGTCTATTGTCAATTTGACGATTATATAAAGGAAAATTCAGAAGACGAGATTGAGAGAGCAAGGTATAAAATTCCTGAGCCATACATTGATTGTAAGCTTATGAGAAGTACTCAAATGACCTCATATTCAGTATGTGCATTCAAAGTTGTGCTTCGTTCTGACGTCAACAAACTCTAAAGGAAATACCAAGAATCTCATATTTTCCTTGTAAGAGTATTGAAGATTGAAAAAGCATATATTCAAGAGCCCTGAATTTGGAACCATTTGGATAAACATTCATTACCTCCTGACTCCAATGAGTATTCATGAGACAAGAGAGCTAAACTACACTATACCCAGATTTTAAATTAACAGTCAGCTTGTTTTTCAGCTTTCATATGAGCGAGCATTCCTTGAAAAAGCATTGTAACATCCAAAACTCACAATTCCCATTCAGCAATTTCAACCTTGTCCCACTCAGTATCGATCAAATTATTATCAATTTGTACAATGTTGTTCTCATTACACAAATGACATTCCTGAACTAATATTTCATCCAACTCCTTCTTGTTCACTGGAGTTTGACTCTTTTTGAAGTTCTCGAATATCTTCTTAAACTTGTAATTACCCTTCAGCTTAAAGTAATACCGTATCAAACATTCTTTGTGGAAACCATGTCTACAGTTAGGGAAAACAACAAAGCTCTTGGTAATCAACAACATCTGGCAGATTTGACACGGCTCTCCCGGTTTGATAGTTGTGCGTATCCTTGCTTTGACCTCATCAAGGTTCGAGTTCTTGATCTGATGTTTCAAATTGTTGGATATGTTGAGTGATTCTTTCATCTCTAATTGCAATTGATTAATCTTGTTGTTGTACTGGTTGAGCGACTTGACGATCTCATCCTTGAAGTTGTTGATCAATATGGTCTCAGGGAACAAAGGCAACAAGTCTTTAAGCCCAATAATTCCTAGATTTCCACTTGCGTTGGATAAGTGGAGAATATACTTTAATGTCCTGTTCAATTGTTTCAGAATAACAGCATTGTCTACCTTGGCAGTATCTTCGTCCTTGCTAGAAACCATTGAGCTCACCAAGTCAGTTGTGATACTGTCAATGGTATCTACCTTTATTTCTTCGACCGGCTCTGAGTCTTCCTCCACATCAATTAAGTCAATACTGTTACCGCTGCAAACACGGTCAATTAAATACTTGGAAAACATGATCCACAATTTCTTCTTAGTACCAAAGTTCTCTTCTTCGAGTCTAATCCTGCTTACAACACTGATGTCCTGTTCTCCGTCCAAGTTCTCATCATCGTGCACATCGAAGCTTCTACTTTTACTTTCCAAGTTCAAAACTTCGTCGTTGCCATTCAGGATGAATTCATCGTATTTTCTTAAAACGAACTCTCCCAAGTCAGTCAACTCATTGTCTAGTGCTAATTTCAAGGCCTGATCGAAAAGTTGCATATCGTGAAGCAAGATCAATACCGCTGGCTGAAATTGCTTGTAAGTTAAGCAAAGTCTCAACGTGTAATGTGAATCGTACAATTGAGTTTTTCTGCTAAGCGACTCCAGTCTAATGTGATTCAAAAATTTGATGATCTGTTTGGTGGAATGCTGTTGTTTCAGGTTTTCTATTGCTTTGTCTTTTGGGTAAGTCACAAGTAATGAGAGATAACAATTATTGATCTGTTTGTTCTTCACTCCTTGGTCATAAATGACTTTCAGCAAAAATTGCAAACTATAATTCTCACTGAAGGGGATTTTGTTGTTGTTCTTGTTGTAAGTTAAAATTGCAGGTATAAATCTCTCATAGCTCAATTGATCGCCCCCAAAACGAAGCCATGTCTCAATAGTTATTCTGGGACTATTCACTAATAAGACCGTTGCGTTACGATAGATAATGTCTTTCCTATCTTTGTTTTTCGACAGGAAAAGCTTCACTGATGTTCTCAATGCTTCCTTCCAGTCAGCAATTCCAATGTAGTAGTATAACATGAATTCAAAGTCTTCAATCAATTCGGCATAGAAGAGAAGCTTTGCTGGATAATGCAAGTCGGTGATTATCTGATAGACAGACTTTCGGTCAAAATGAGTATAGTTTACTGCCACAAACTTTTCAAACTGAGCATTCATTTCCTTTAATGCAGACTGTTTGTAGTCAACCACTTCTTTCCTAGTATCATGATCGAGCGTTAATAATGAATTCGACAGCTTAGTAACTGGAATACTAGCAGACTTCTGACAATCTGTTTCGAGGTGATGCAAGACACGGAGCATCAACTCAATTATCCAGCTCGATAAAATAATAATCCTTATCTTATTCTTTTCCACCGTTTTTGCAATCTCGAATTTAGTCAAGAGATACTCCACAAGTAGCTTTTCAGAGATTAGGTTTAAAGTTGACGAAGAAGTTTTAGTGTCTAATTTAGATCCTTCTTCAGATTCAACAGAAGTCAAACTGTAGTTGTTGTCGCTACTGTTGTCATTTGTTGAGTGTACCTTACCGTTACTCTTTCCCTCGTAGTTTCTGTGCTGCTGGAAATTGAGTAACATTAGGCATACCTTCTCAAATGGTTCAGTCAGTTGGGCCAATATCCTAATACCCTTGATCTGTAGTTTGATAAGTTCTTCATACTGCAAGTCCAGTGAGGCAGCATCGACAGATGACTCCCTGCTTAGGGAGTAATCAACCCCAAAAGCGCCTTTCTGCAAATAATGGTACCCCTGTTTGATGAGAACCAAATCTTTCTTGTACAAAATGTCACCACTGGAGTTGCTTCCCTCTTGGATCAGAGTGTCTAAAACCTTAATTGCCTCTTCGTATTTACCCATCTTGTAGTAGTTGTGCCACACCGAAATCGACTCATTCTGGACAATCAATTCATAGATTGAGTTTGCACTAAAGAGCCAATAGGTATTCGAAGCGTAATCTGCAGTGATTCCCAATATTTCTTCATTACTCTGCAAATACTTTTTAAAGTTCAAGCTTGCGGGGGACTGATTCTGAGCGAGCTTGTTGAAAATGAGAAGGTTTCCTGAGGTTCTGGCAATCAAATGGTGGGGAGTGATTATAACATCGTTCAATTCACCGAATTCAGATTGGTCATATACCAACTTGGGCGTACGCAGGAGTAGCAATTCAGGATCATTGGAGAAAATCTCTGAACTTGGTTTGCTAACGTAGATGTAAGTTTGATCGTTTGATTCTAGTACGGTGCTACCATTTTCATTGGAAGTGAAAAGCTTTGTCGCTTTCGGTTGAGTTGATTTAAAAACATTGAGCAATTCAGAATACGAAGTGTCAAAGCAATCCCACGAGTACATATTTGCACCTGCAAACACGTTGATCTGCAGGTTATTGTTGGTGAATGTAATTCTGTACTCCGTCTTAGGAGGTGACTGGCTAAACTTGTGCAATTGCTTTGCATACTTGTCATCGCGTTTGTTCTCTTGGGTAAATGGATCGTGTGATTTGATCAATGCAATGTATATTGAGCCGTCGCTAGTGACAAACAAAAAGTCTCCAGTGTCTAGCTTGGCTTCAGAAGTATTAGGGAATGCAACGTGGATGATGTTCAAGTTCTTCCATCTAGGCAACACCTTGAACGTTTTGTACGAATCGTGGAGATAGTAATAAGTATTGTTGCTTGCCTGGATAATTAAGTGGTGTCCGGTTGGATCCAACCAACTGTTTGTAATTTTCAAATGAGATCCTCCAGGGGTGTTGTGGGTAGTGTTGGTGCCTTCTAATGGAAACTGGCTCACCAAAGATGGGTTCTTCAAGTCGATCTTGTACACCATCCTGCTCAATACGAGAAACATTCTATCGTCCTGTACCCAAAGCCTTTTAAGAGAATGGTTCAATTGGAATTGCAACAGAACATGCTCGATATCAAACTTGGGTTGATCAATGCTAGTTGCGAGAGTGCTTGAAGACGCACTCAGTGATAGGATGGGAGCACCGTTAAAATGCTCATTACTAATGGAACCATTCCCATTAATGGAACCATTATCATTGTTGTGCCCACTAGATTCTAAAACCATTGATTGATATACACCTTTTGTTCCAGATTAGTGGCAATATGGTGTATTAGACTAGTCTTGTTCTCAAACTTGGTATCTTTTTTGAACCAATTTACCGTCTATTGCGCGCTACCAAAATTAAGCTTCCCACCCTGGTCTTCAAAAAGTTTGAATACTCAGAGTGTCCAACATCGAAAATCGGGCATAGGTTCCCCTGCGTGGACTCCAAATCAATAATTTCAAGACCATGATTCTCGAAGTATGAATACTGGAAGCACTCAACGTCGAAAATCGGGCAGAGGTTCCCCTGCGTGGACTCCGAATCAAAAATTTTAAGACCATGATTCATGAAGTATGAGTACTCAGAGTGTCCAACTTCAAAAATCGGGCATAGGTTCCCCAGCGTGGACTTCAAATCAAAAATTTTAAGGCCATGATTCTCGAAGTTTGAATACTCAGAGTGTCCAACGTCGAAAATCGGGCATAGGTTCCCCTGCGTGGACTTCAAATCAAAAATTTTAAGACCATGATTCTCGAAGTTTGAATACTCAGAGTGTCCAACGTCGAAAATCGGGCATAGGTTCCCCTGCGTGGACTTCAAATCAAAAATTTTAAGACCATGATTCTCGAAGTTTGAATACTCAGAGTGTCCAACGTCGAAAATCGGGCATAGGTTCCCCTGCGTGGACTCCAAATCAATAATTTCAAGACCATGATTCTCGAAGTATGAATACTGGAAGCACTCAACGTCGAAA